>VRLP01001189.1:0-144556 GCA_009660295.1 Lophius piscatorius | reverse complement strand
GTGTGTGTGTGTGTGTGTGTGTGTGTGTGTGTGTGTGTGTGTGTGTGTGTGTGTGTGTGTGTGTGTGTGTGTGTGTGTGTGTGTGTGTGTGTGTGTGTGTGTGGGCCCATCATGCGCTGACACTCTCTGCTTGTTTAGCCAGCAGCCAGAAGTGTGACTGAGATTTCAATAGATTAAATTCTTGCGCAGACAAAGATAGTCCAGTTGGTTTTTTTAATAGTTTTTTTGGCAGAGAATGTGATTCCACGTGAGCTTCCTGTCCACAAGTTTATCTCGAGAGAAAAAAAAAAAATCACAACAGGAACCTAAAAGCCTTTTCTTCCCCAGAGCTGCCGGCGTCTTTGTGAGCTCACACCTGCCGTGTCTCAAGAGTCGTTATTTAACCATCTTTTATTCCTGGAATTCCTTTCCCCGCCAAAATAAAATCCCCCCCCCCGCCCCTCCCTTCTCCTGAATATCATCCGCTGCAGATAATATCTGTATTATCCGAGATGCATAATACAGTAAACGATCCCCTCCCCGTCCAAACTCCCTGTTTTATTACTTCCCACACAGTTTTGGCCGAAGGAGCCCTCAAAAAAAAAAGGAGAAATATTTCACCTCCTGAGCCAAACCTGAAGTGCCAAACCTGCTAAAACACACACTGACTCGGCGTTTCCCTCCGCCAGGCAGGCATCAATCAATGTCAGGACGTTTCCCACGCCAAATGGCTCCCAAAGCTGAAAGAGGAGAAGAAACGAACAGAGTCCTGTCAAGTTTTCTCCACTTTTTCTCCTCTGGTGTGTTTTTTCACCTCTGTATCTATTCGTCCCCCCTCCTCCTCCTCCTCCTCCTCCTCGTCCTCCTCCACACGACTAACATGTCATTCTTCGTCTTTTGTACCTGCGGACCCTTTTTTCCCCATCAAACTCGCCGCCCTCTCCATCCCTTCGGCTCTCAGGGGCCTAATTATGAGCCAGCGTTAAATAAAAACATTTATATTTCTCCCAAAAAAGGCTTCCCTCTTTGCTTTTCCTGGACAATGGGAGCTTGTGATTCCCCCCCCCTCCCCCCCACACACTCCCACTCCCTCTCTAACTCCCTCTCTCTCTCTCTCCTGCTCCCACTTTCTGTCTCTTTTTCCGCTGAGTGGGCCATTCACTGGGGGTCTTTGTCCCTCTTTGTGATTGGCTCGCTGCAGGACTCCTAGGGGGCAGTAATTGTGTCTCATTAAGTCTTACAGTAGTGGCGAGGGGGAGTGCGGCGGGGTGGGAAGTGAGGGGGAGTTCGCCGCACAAGGCCTCGCAATTAGAAATCCCAGAGAGCTTGAATGGGAGCCCTAATCAGGCCACAATGGCCCGGGCTCCCCGCCTATTAGGCCAAAAAAGGAAGTGTTGCCATTGTCAAAACACACACACACACACACACACACACACACAGAGGGAGACACACACCCACCCACCAGGAATGCATGCAGCACAGCGGGGATGGATGTACTCGTGTGGTGGCGTCATCTCAGAGGCCAATTTGGAGCGATCGGGAGCCTTAAGAGAGCCTCCATCACGCCACACACATCCACGGCGAAGCTAAAAGGTTTCTCATTAGCGACATGCCAACGAGCCCGAGAGTTTTTTCTTCTTCATCGCTCTTTTCTGTTTGCTCATTTGTTGTCCTGTGATTCCTGCCGCTGCACGAAAAAAACATTTTCTGCAAGATGCACATTGAAGCGTCAGCGGCGGCGGCGGCGGCGGCGGGGGTAAATAGAAGTGGCAAATCTGTGGCAAATACATAAATAACCCATGCTGCACCTCTTCTCTGAGGACATTTCCGTTTCCGACGCACCAATTATGATATTTCCCACCGCCATCTGTCTCTAAAAGGGGAAAAGCATTGGAAAGTAAAAACTTTACAGAGCCCCTCTCTCTCTCTCTCTCTCTCTCTCTCTCTCTCTCTCTCGCTCCTCTTCATTTCATTTATTTCCTTTATCTCATAATAGGAGCAGAAAAGTGGGTTCCCCTTTTTTTTCCTCCTCCGTTTATCTGTGCGGCGTTCCCAGGAGAAAACAGTGGCCACCCCTCCTTATCTTTGTTCGCGCCGAGTGCTGCAGTGGATTATGAAGTGGATTATGCAAATGTCGCCCAATATATTCATATTAACAAAGGTTGAGGTTCGTGCGCCCGTGCCCGGAATTTATGAATACGCAAATAAAATAAAAAAAAACGACAGAAAACCTGAATTGGCTGGAATGTCTTATCATTTAATGGAAACCGACTGAGCTGCAAAGTCGCGTGTCGGCGTTTGTGACTCATTTGTTAATTTGTTGAATTAGCTGCAAAGGAAGTGATATCCAATTTAACCAATTGTTTTAATTATTTTTTAGGCAGCTCAGTAAGTGATACGCCTGTAGGTGTATTACACGGACGATTGTGGGGATTTATCCACTGTGTTACCCAGAAGAGTGGATTCTTTTTTTTCGTGTATTTTGATACCAAATGAAATGTGTTCAACCGACTTCCGGGATCAACGTCAAGAATTCATCGGATTTTCATCTTGATCACGATTTTGCAGGGCGATTCCGTATTGCCATTTGAAATGCGAGTTCTGCCCATAGAACGCTCTGCAGCAAATCACATCAAGCGCCCCCTCTACCATTCACCAGTCTGTGAAAGAATATCGCATCGTGTGCGAGGAAAAGCAACACATTTAAGGTATCTGTCAATAATGCAAAGCAACACAACTAAGTTGTTCTGTCTGTGATGCAAAGCCCCTCAAGTAACATTTGTGTGTGCCGAAAAGCAACACATTTAAGTATTTGTTCAAATCAATGCAACTTTGCGCAATGACTGATTATTTATGCACTAAAGATTTAGTTAACCTCTCTCTGTCTGTGTCTCTCTCTCTCTCTGTCTGTGTCTCTCTCTCTCTCTGTCTGTGTCTCTCTCTGTCTGTGTCTCTCTCTGTCTGTGTCTCTCTCTCTCTGTCTGTGTCTCTCTCTGTCTGTGTCTCTCTCTCTCTGTCTGTGTCTCTCTCTGTCTGTGTCTCTCTCTCTCTGTCTGTGTCTCTCTCTCTCTCTGTCTGTGTCTCTCTCTCTCTCTGTCTGTGTCTCTCTCTGATTGTGTCTGTGTCTCTCTCTGTCTGTGTCTGTGTCTCTCTCTGTCTGTGTCTGTCTGTCTCTCTCTCTCTCTCTCTACAACTTGTTCCGTCTGTGCTGCAAAGCTACTGACGTTGTTCGTGAGAAAAAAAAAACACTTTTAAGTTATTTGTGTCTTTGCTGAAAAGTAACACTAGTAGCTTGTTTAGTGTGCGCCACAAAATGTGTAGTAGAAAGAAACTCACCTAGCTAACATGCAACACAAAGCAACGCAACTTGCTGTATGTTCCTTGTAGATTTTGTCATTATTTGTGACGTAGAATTTTGTATTTCTGAGCTGAAGACGCCTCAAACGTTCAGAACCGCTCTGGATGGAACTCACCGCTGGGCGGTTTCTCCACCGCTGAAGGACATGAAGGTCTGGCAACAATTAATCTGATTTACATTCATCTTCTGCAAACGACATTTGAAGCTCAGCTTCTCGCAAAGGCATCAGCAGACATCAGGGGTGTACACCACCAGTTTCGTCACGATACGATATTATATCGATCCTTTCGGACGACGGTACGATATTCGCCGATATCACAAAGTCTGCCACCGTACGATCACGGTCCGATCCGATTCAGGGGCCTGCGATTGTTTTCAGACGATATTATGAACCCCTTTAACAAAACTGGTTTCATTTCACCTTAAGAAATAGAAATTTTAAAGCGATTTTGACAAGTTTTGACGGAAGGTAAAGAGACTCAAACACTATGAAGCTAAGACAACTGCTGTTATGAAGGGTTATGACTCTTCTTTAATTCTTAAGGGGCTTAAAATGAAGTTGTGAAACACTTTTTCCTGACACACAGAAAAACCTTCTTATCGACTAGAAGAGCTCTAATAATCTGTGCTTGTGAAAGCAAAGCAATTAATAACAACACTGACGTCCATAAAGATAAGATTTACGGGCTGAAGTCACATGTTCTAACCTGCAGACCCGGTGTGGGGAAATCAACAGGAAACAGTCGCCTCCTTCAAACCGGGCTGCAACAGTGTCCTTCAGCAAGGCATTCCAATGTCAGCCGAGCAAAACAGGCAAAGGTTAAAGCGCCGTGACTTTAAATGGCAGCAGTGCAAAACCGATTTTCAAGATTTGGTGAAATCTCATAAAAGTTTCCTTCAGCGCTAAAGTGCTATAAGTAGCTCGTCTCAGCCGACATTCTTGGGTCACTGTTTGGGTTGAGTCTCGGCGGTCCCATCAAACATGTTTCCATCAGCCGTAGGTGGCGAAAAATATTCTAATAGACAAGCAGCAGATAGACAAATATAGAGAAATGAAGATGACGAAGATAGCGGGGCATTAGCGAGAGAGCCATGTTTTAGCCCCTAAGGGGAATAGGGTTAGTCCCAAATAGCAGACTGGAGGCCTTGAAGTCAACAAAACAACGACTACTGAGCGTCTTTTCCGCAGTCATGCCAACGTTTGACGATTTATAACACAGCAGCTTTGACGTCTAATCGTCTAATGTGATGATTTACACGTGAGTCCAGAAAGGCCTCTATAAATGATGGATCATAGTGGAGAAAAACATCATTTACGGTTTCTAACACATGGTGGTTGACCTCGTTTTCTGCCCGGAGGGTAAAATTTGAAGACATTTTATTTGGATTATTAGCTGCTAACCGCTACTGGCAGCATTTTGAAGCTTGTATTTCTGGGGGGGGGAAGATCCTTGTCAGGTATTTCCACCCCGCCATCATACAGATGAACTAATTTCTACTCCATTACTACCTATGCCATTAAGGAGATGGAACCACAATCTTCAAATGAAGCCGTTTGATGCGACTTGATAGGACTCACACATACAGTAAAAGGCGGGTGGTTTTAATGTTGTGGCTGATCAGAATCTCTGGCATACACAGGATGGCATTGATCTGGACTGAAGGAGAGAGGCCACAGGTCTGGATTAGAACCCAGAACCTTCATAGCGTTCGCCTGTACAGCACTTTGGCGCTGATAAAAATAAAAGTTGTCCATTTTTCTAATATAACAAAAATGGCTTCAGCTTCAAACAACAAACGTTTTATTAATCTCACATGACCTCACGTTTAATTCGGGGCTGTAACCTCTGGAATCCGGCCGCCTTCACCTTCTGTAACCATTTTCCCAGCACTCCCGTCTCCGGCGCTTCTGAGTCGGGGACACCTCCCTCTTTTATGTGAAACAAAGTTTGCAACTTTATTAGCGCTGAATTGCGATTTTTAATCTTCACCTGTCGCTGGGATCCATGTTTGCGTTGGACTGTGTGTCTGAAACAACACGTCTCGCTACAAGGACGCCACCAGAGACGCCGACCGACCTTCCGAACTGCTACTTCTTACTTGTTACGTCTGTAGCTCTTTTTTCCCGCAGGTTCTGTTTTGCGCAACCCGGTCCGGTCCTCTTGTATCATCGTCCTCATCAGCAACAACATGACATCACGCCAGATTGCGTTACAGCTCTGTGTGCCGGCGCCGAATGGCCGACCGGCTGGACCAGTATGACTGGGCCCTCTGTGCGTCGGAGGACGGCCATCGGCGGCTATCAGGCGGCTAATTGGTGTCGTCAGCATGTTAAAAACAATTAATGGCGTTTCCTTCTTCTTCTTCTTCGTCTCTGTTTGACCCGATTGTAGCTGATAATTAGTGTTTGGGGCCTAATTCCAGCGAATCATTAACAGATGTTTGCTGACAAATAGGCAGAGTTGATTCTTTGCAAATCCCGGCGCCATTGTGTTGTTAATTGGGTCGAATGTAAGCAGATACCCTGACGTGTTACCCCGCCCCCCTCTACCCCCCCGCCCTTTCCTCGCTGAATACAATCCTAATCTTCTGAATAAACAACCTCAGCATCAGGAGGCGTGGTCTTCCCAAAGCCTGGATTGAGTTTCGCATTGTTGGGTTGAATTTAACCAACAACTTAAGAAAAAACGAAAGAAAGAAAGAATAGATGAGATGATTTTGTTTATCGGCGCTTTGACGAAAAAAGCTCTAACGACGGATCATTGAGACAAAACAGGAAGTTAAGGAAATGTGAGTTCATGCAGCCATTAAGGATAATGAGGTGTTTAAAAAAGGATAAAGAGTTTAAATCACTGAGTTTAAATGATCAGGAATGACATTATTAAGTTTCTCTTATATATGAACTGCAATAGTTATCAGGACATTAAAGCAGATTTTATCTCAATTTAGACATTTTTAAGCTAAGTTCGTTATTTTACTCGATGATAATGTTCATTTATTTGCATAATTTTTCTACAATAACCTTTATTTTGTCTTATAATCATAAAAATATTGTTTTTTTATGGATTCATCATGTCACTATAAGGAAGACAGTAACACATGAATAAACACATTTTCAAATAGCAGTTATAATAAATAACAGTTAATAACAATTCACGAAAAAAAGTAGGAATTTTTATGTAAATTTTCTCTGTTGGTTCAAAAATTAACATTAAAACATTCCATAAATTTAAAAGAGCTAAAATACATGAAATATTCCAAAAATATTTAACCAGGAAAGTTTTATTTTTTAATGTTCTCAACAAGAAAGAAAAACGTGGAAAAAATAATTTTCTATCATTGCACCATTTATTAATTTAACTATCTTAAATATAATTAAATTTACCAGAAAATGACAAATTGTTTGGACAAGCACACTTTTGAATAAAAAAAACAAAAAAGAGATAATGTATCCTCGGTGACCCATTTGATCAGTGGTGTCCCCCATGGCTCCGTCCTCGGCCCCTTACTCTTTCGCAGACACATACTGACATTGGGTCATTATATAAAAAAGGTTCAGTCACATTTTTCAATGAGGTCTAGTGACTCAGAATGAGTTCATCCAAACAGTTGAGCGGGACATTAACGCGTTAAAAAAAAAAAAAAGTCTCTTTCCTGAACGAGACGGTCAGCAGCAGACAGAAAAAAAAAACACGGTACTGCAAACACACAGGCTTAACAAATAGCTTTGCACATTGCGATGAATCATCCGCATTTGTCACTATTTATCAACATCAGGGATCAAGCAGGAGTTCCATGAGTCAATAAAACCATCTGCAAAGATGTCTTAAAAGGCATCCAGAGAGACTTTTCGTAGATATTCAGGTGGATTTTAGCAGAAGGAGCTTCAAACTTAAATGACCTTTTTATCGGAACTCAGTGTTGAGAGAGAAGACAAAGATAAAGTGGTGAAGTCTTCGGGTGGACAAGGGAGACCATGCGACCCAGAATCCAACAGCAAGTACTGGGTCGGGCCTTGAAGTAGTGATAAACCTCTGGGTTCGATGGCGGACAGGGTTCGTATTGTGAGTCCAGTACAGACATGAAGGTCGTAGAGGTGATGGTGATTATAAGAACAGTACAGACATGAAGGTCGTAGAGGTGATGGTGATTATAAGAACAGTACAGACATGAAGGTCGTAGAGGTGATGGTGATTATAAGAACAGATGCGTAGAATTATTTGGGTTTTTATGACGTGAAAATCATCATAGATTTCTACTCCTCATCCTACGAAGGAGAATTAGGGCGAGGCATATGGAGAAAAAATGAGGAGGAAGATTTTTTAATCCAGTTTTCATTTTGAGAAAAAAGACGTGATTTCGAGGAAAAAGTTGAAATGTGTCGAAAAAGTCGAAATATCAAAAAAGAAAAAAAAAAGCGGCGCTGATCCTACATCAGAACCCTACTTTCCTCCTCCAGCGCCGCCGTACGTCTCCCATCCTGAACCCGATCCGCCGCTGCATCTATCTACACACAACGATACGACATCTCTGATCTCGCCGTCTTTCTCCCGCCGCCGATTTCCCAAGTCATGATAAAGGCATGACTCATGCTAGCGATGGCTGTTTGTAAGGGGTTTCCCACCCTGCCATACAAAGGGGGCTTAGCCTGAGAGGCGGCGTGTTCTCAGGCATTGTCCCTGGGCCCGGACCACCCGTTCCCCCTCGCTGTCCCGCTGTCAGTCAAACTAAACAATGCTACAACTCCTGATTTGCCCCCCAACCCCCCCCATCCTATTTACTCAGCCCGGCCCCTCCCTGCTCCCACCACCCACCACCCACCACCCACACTCTGGACACAGGGAGTGGTGACATGTTTTTTTTAGAGTTGAATGTGGACCATTAGTCAACAGCTTGAGAGCAAGTCGAGTCAAGACACAGTGGATTTGCTCAAGCATGCTGCAGCGGGGGCTGGAGTGTGTGTGTGTGTGTGTGTGTGTGTGTGTGTGTGTGTGTGTGTGTGTGTGTGTGTGTGTGTGGGGGGGTTGCAGAACAACAGATGCAGTGTTTAGAGACGTCTGAGTTTTGATGACGCAGAAAAAACAACATTAAATATATTTTTCGGCATTGACTTCATCAAAACATTATAATGTTTACTCTTCATCATCACTTCTAGTCATATTTCTTCATCATCTCACCATCTGGTTATTCATGTCCCTTTACGTGAAAGATTCTAGAATGAGGGTCTCTGATGTAACGGTAATGTTTAGAATTTAAGTTTATGTCGTTTCTGCAACTTCTAGATTTAATTTTAAGTCGTTTGACTGAAGATGTAAAAGAATGAGGTCATTTTATAGGGAGAGTTACTATAAAACCTCTAAACACCAGCCTGGTGTTCAGAGATTAGATCGAGATAGAGAGATAGAGAGATATAGATAGAGAGAGACAGAGAGAGATAGAGAGATATAGAGATAGAGATAGAGAGAGACAGAGAGAGATAGAGAGATAGTGGGAGAGATAGATATATAGATCAGAGATATAGAGATAGAGAGATATAGATGGAGTGATATAGAGATAGAGATATTTGGATAGAGATAGTGAGAGAGATAGAGATATAGAGATAGATATAGAGAGATTAGGACAGAGATAGATAGATTAGGATAGAGATAGAGATAGATAAAGACAGATTTGGATAGAGATAGAGATTTAAATGAGGGATATAGAGATATAGAGATAGAGAGATATCGATAGAGTGATATACAGATAGAGATAGAAAGATTTGGATAGAGATAGAGATATAGATAGATAGAGAGAGAGAGAGAGAGAGAGAAAGAGAGGGAGAGAGATTAGTATGGAGATAGAGAGATTAGGATAGAGATAGAGATAGATAAAGATACAAATTTGGATAGAGATAGAGATATAGATGGAGGGATATAGAGATAGAGAGATTAGGATAGAAATAGAGATAGATAAAGACAGATTTGGATAGAGATAGAGATATAGATGGAGGGATATAGTGATATAGAGATAGAGAAATATAAAGATATAGATAGAGAGATATACAGATAGAGATACAAACAACTGAAAAGTGTCAAAAGCATAAGACATAATATATAAATAATGAATAAAGGAATAAATCGCAGGCAAAAATCAAGAAAAGGAAAGACTTTGATCTCTCCAAAGACGTACGTAGATAAATATAAATAGAAGTAGCACATGTAGTTTGTCGTCAGTGGATGAATGTTTGGTTGCTACACGTCCTTCACTTTGACGGCTGTCAGTCTGACGATGTCTCATCCCGGTTACTGAGATCTGAATATGATGGTTACATGCCCAAACACAGAGGCAGGAAACTCCAACAATCCCATAATAACCAGGTTACCGGTTTACCTTTAACCATTTAAGGTCACAACTTGAGTCACTGTTTCTTATTGAACAATGTGACTGTTCCTGTTTAAGATGTGACACAGTGTTAGCATGTATATGCTAAACAGTAAGGGGCCGAGGACGGAGCCCTGGGGGACGCCACAGGTCAAAGGGGCCACTGAGGAGGACAAGGCATTAACCACGACCGTAGAGAAAGTCCTATTTGATATGAAGGATTTCTTTTTGGCATATTAAAGCATGTGAGGATTTATTAAAGATATTTATGTAACTTGATTCAACCAAAAAAAAGGAAAGAAAATCCAATAAGGGTCAAATAGTTTTCTAAAAACATGCCTCACCAAAACGTTGAACTAATCCAAATAAATATAACTATTTTCCATGAACAATAATAAAACTTCATCAAGAAATCATTTTATAAATCTGATTTTATTTTATTGATTTTTTTTTTTTATAGTTTAAAAACATGCTTGACCAATCAATTTTTTATTTAACGGTAAATTAAGAGTGTCTAAAGTGTCCTAAAGACATAAAATGTTTTTCTTTTGTCTTGTGAGGACACTAAAGGGTCAAAGAAGGAGACTAGGACATGTTGAAGGGTTCTGGGCGTTGAACCCCAATACAGTACAGTAACAAAAACATCGGCAGCAAATTTACCGTAAAATCAGATTTGATTAGAAAGATTTTTCAAATGTGCAAAAAGAAACGACCGACTTTCCAACTTTTAAACATTTATACAAAACGGCTAGGGAAATAAAAAACATGCAACAGGACCGCCTTGAACAGATTATCACCATGTTAGATCCATGTTAGCCTGGTTATGGAAGTCTGAGGACCAGTAACTGTGTGAGTGACAGCATTCCTGGGTGTAGCTGTTGTAGAGACCATGAATCTTACAAGCAGACGAGATGACACACTGGCGTTGGCATCCATCCACCTGACGGAGCATTTCCACACCTTCTTCTTCTAATCTTTTATTCCCCCACAGTTTTACGTCCCAAAAACCCCAAAATATAAAACTGTAAAAAAATATTTGTGCACGAATTTGAGATGAATTTTTTAAACACAAGTATTACACGCTGTAAAAAGAGAATTGTTGCCGATTTCAAAAAAAAAATATGAACTCCACTGGCGACATTATTACCTTAAGGTTATTAAAATCAGATTCAGAATGAAGTAATTCCAACTTAAAATTAAGTTAAATTGAGTTTTACCGGTGAACAAATTCTTTTATTTTTTACAGTGTGTATTTTGTGTACTTTGTGGCCCAGTGGGTTTATTTCTTATTTTGCCATAATAATAATGTGAATTTTGGAGCAGCGTGCAGGATTCGTCTTCTATCATAGCTCCGCTGGGGAAGCAGAGGATTCTGGGAGATATCCTTGGGTTTGCCGGCGCCCCTTCAGCTCGAGGGCGAAGTTTTTAGAGCTCGCGGTTAATCCAGTTAATGCTCTAACGTCGCCACGCCTTCGGCTCGTGCAGCGTTGCATCACCGTCGCGACTATGACTTTTAATACCTGGGCGGCGCTTCAGGTCTTCGGCATCATGTGTTTCCACTCAGCGACCGTGGCGAGAACCAAAAAAAAAAAAAACGCCCCGTGTTTCTTCTTGTGTATCATAATTCAACCCGACCGTCACGTTCATCCGTCCGGGGATCCGAATCCGTCTTTGTGAAATCAGCATTCAGACGCGGCAGCAGAGATAAGGTTATCCAGAGCACGGATGAGGCAACACAACGTTGCATTGTGGGGTCCCAGGGGGCGTCGACTTGTTTTTTTTTGCCCGTCTGGATGGTCCAATCAGTAGTGAGCCTGACTTTGCGGTCGGATTCTCTGTGCAGGCTCGGGCGCGTACAGCGCCTGCGGCCATGCTGACCGCTAGCCGGGCAGGAGTCCATACGGCTCCAGGCTAAAGCATCTGGGCCGACAGGTCGACGAGGAGCCGGGCCCATGTTCTGGATCGCATGTGAGGAATTAAGCCGATTCTCCATCCCACAGAAAAAAACAACTTAGAAATGTGTGACACGAACCTCAAATCCCCCCGATGGACGTGCAACAAAATAAAATAAGATCCAAGAGGATGACGGACGACGGATGAGGATCCGAGGAGGGATGAAGATCCGAGCGACTGGACTCAGCGAGGGAATATCGGCCCGACAGTGACGTATGCAGAAACCTTTAGGAGGTGGAGGAGGAGGTGAGGAGGTGAGGAGGAGGAGGATGTTGGTGTCGCTGCCGGGTGATGACCTCCCTCGCGGTTGTGCGGCAGGAAGTAGCTGAGGTTGTGACCTCATCAATCCGGTTAAGTGTGAAAAGATCTACCTCTAAACGCAGCTTGTGCGCATCATCAGTCACCACGAAGAAGAGCTCAGTCGGTCATATAATTTCCGACACTAGGGGGAGCTGTTACGCCAAAGGTTTTCGGGCCACAATTTTTCTACTGTTGGTCCGATTTAGTCCAAATTTGGTGCCAATGAATCATCTCAATCATCTCAAGGAGGCCAGACGTCTGGGTCAGAGCATCTCCAGAACTGCAGGTTTGGTTGGTTGTTTGTGGACTATATCGGTTACTACCTTCTGAAATGGTCTCAGGAAGGACAACAGGATCATGGGCGCCTCAGGCCTGGAGGTCTGGCGTGAAGAGGTTCATGCTGGATCTGATAGAAAGGAGCTGATTTGGGTGACAAACTCAATATTGGGTAGGTGGTTTTAATGTTTTGGCTGATTGTGTAGCAATTTCCCAGAAATATCATTCTTTTAAGATACTGATATTCTGGAATAAAGACTTTTGTTTGGTTCAGAATCATGTGACTCTTTGACCCCCCTTCTTCTTTTTCTTTTACAGTCTTGTGTTTACAACATCGGACGTTTCTGTCTGTTAGGATTACAACTGACTTTTATTTTTAAACTACAAAGAGGCTCTACAGGTACAGTGAAAGAACTTCTCACATCTCCAGAAGAAGGACTGAAGAAGTTCTTGAATCAAAGAGTCAAAAATGAAACTGACGTCAGCGCACTAACACTTCATCTCAGGGGTCAGACACGGAGACTTTGTGGCTGCTCCTCACTAACATCCTGCTAGTTTTGGTGGAATGCTAATGACGGTGAATCACAGGTCTTTGGTTGATGTGCTGCAGGGAGTGAGGAAGTCGAGAGACCACCCACCTCTCCTCCCACGTAGCCCACTTAAACACTTAACAGTGTAATTATATGGGAGTGACATGTGGAAAAGGCTCTGTGTGCAAATATGGATTAAATCCCAGACAGACACTTTTGTGTGTGTGTGTGTGTGTGTGCACATTTGTGTGTGTGTGTTTGCACATGTGTGTGTGCACATGTGTGTGTGTTTGCATATGTGTGTGTACGTGTGTGTGTGTGTGCATATGTGTGTGTACATGTGTCTGTGTGCACGTGTGTGTGTGTGCACATGTGTGTATCTGTGTGTGTGTGTTTGTGCACATGTGTGTGTGCATATGTGTGTACATGTGTGTGTGTATGTGTGTGTGCACATGTCTGTGTGTGTGTGCACATGAGTGTGTGAGTGTGTGCACATGTGTGTATGTGTGTGTTTGTGTGCACATGTGTATGTGTGCTTATGTGTGTGCACGTGTGTGTGTACATGTGTGTGTGTGTGCACATGTGTGTGTCTGTGCACATGTGTGTGTGTGTGTTTGTGTGTACATGTGTGTGTGTATGTTCACATGTCTGTGGGTGTGTGCACATGTGTGTCTGTGTGTGCACGTGTGTATGTGTGTGTGTGTGGGCACATGTGTGTGTTTGTGTATGCATATGTGTGTGCACGTGTGCGTGTGTGCACATGTGTGTGTATGTGCATGTGTGTGTGCAAATGTCTGTGTGTGTGTGCACATGTGTGTTTGTGTGTGTACATGTGTGTATCTGTGTGTGTGTGTGTGCACGTGTGTGTGTGTGTTTGTGTGTGTACATGTGTGTATCTGTGTATGTGTGTGCACATGTGTGTATCTGTGTGTGTGTGTGTGCACATGTGTGTGTATGTGCATGTGTGTGTGCAAATGTCTGTGTGTATGTGCATGTGTGTGTGTGCAAATGTCTGTGTGTGTGTGCACATGTGTGTTTGTGTGTGTGTGTGTGCACATGTGTGTGTGTTGGTTTGTGTGTTTGTGTGTTTGTGTGTTTTGCTGAAGTTGTGTAAAACAGTGATTGCGACAGAGGAAAACGTTTCCTCCGTAGAAAATAAGCGGGTGGTCAAGGAATGTAATTAGTAGCAGCAGAAATGAGATAACGGCAATAATCGGACAAAAAGATACACAAAAAAGAAAAGAAAATATGTAATAATATATAAATGTTTTACAGTTGAGGGTTTGGGGATAAGTAGAGAAATTTGACTTTAAAAATATTAATTTGTCAGGAATTTCAGAGAAATCTTTTTCCCGACTTTGTTTTTCGTTCTACTCTGAGAATATAATTAAAACAAGCCGGTTTTTATTTCTTTTCTTTTTTTTAAATCAGGGGGAAAAAGTCAGAGCTTTGACTTTTAAATGAGAAAAATAAGTAAGACATGTTTATTAAATCTAATATCAGTGACTTACTCTCAGAGTTCTGGCTTTTTTTTTCTTTTCTTAACCTTTTAGAAGATTTTTACATCATTTAAAAACTGACGGTGAAAGTCCGAAATCAGTTTTATTTAACTCTTCAAGGGTGACTTTATCTCAAGAATTCCAACAATATTTTATTATTTAGAGTTCTGTCCCATTCTTGCTTCAAAAACCTCCATTATTGTATTTATCGCTTCAAAATATGCCACAAATTCTCCAAAAAAAGGAAAGTCTGGACCTCGAACATGCCAGTCTAGTACCGAGACTCTTATTCTCCAACGCAACGTTGGTTTAATAAACCAGAATGTGGCTTCATGGTTTTTGTCTCTGTTGATATTGACTTGTGAAATCTCTGTATGCTGATGACACACCGCTGAATCTCTCAGGTTTCCTCTTAAATGAATATATTCCGTTCTGATAGATGCTGTCTGCCTGTCATGTTTGTTTGGTTCCCACGTGAGTTCTCTCTCACGATGATCCCGTGGATCGTCTGGAATGTTTTCAGGCGGAACCCATGATTTAATAAGGATTCGCCGTGCTCCATCTTGTTTAATTGCTGCGTCAAAAAACTGATGTCATTTCCAAAGAGGCGGACCGGTTCCCGCTCAAACACTCACTCAACGGTCTTTTGAATGTTTTATTATGTTCCCATCCACCGGCTCGTCATCCAGAAGGGGAAAAGATGCAAACGTGTTTTATGTGTGACGGCAGGTACGATGATCGGAGTCCAAACTCTTTCAGCGGGGAAGGTGGGATTGGATTGCCAAAGCAGATCTGATGTAGTCGGCAAAAACCACGACCTCGGCCTCTTTTTGCTAGTTACAATTGTCAATAAAGTTTTGTTTGAAAGCCTCCAGGCAGAAAAACTATTTGTTTGTTAGCAACATGCTAAAAAGACAGACACCAGCTGCTTTGATTATTTTCACCAGCCTGTTTGCCGAAACCCCCTTTTTTTTTTTTTTAAAGTTGCCGGCGTATCTGGACTCTTAGGCGTCTAGAACGCCACTTGCAAGTTGAGCACCTCTTCCAGAACCTTTTGGTTATGTTTGGATCATTTCTTACACCCACAATGTCACAGAGTCACATAAATCAAGCCTTTGTGGAATTTACATTATTTATGTTCGTAACATGCGCATTTAATTAACTTAAGTTGTATCAACGTCATCTGTTTTAGCGGCGCTGGAGGGTCCAGACTTCTGCTGCTGAGTCATCTGAGCTAAAGATGGAAACCCAGGAAGCAGCAGACTTTAATACAGGAAGTACCGATCGGGCTGCACCATCAGACTCGGACCCCAGAGGGGGGTTTCATTTGCTTATTTGAGTTATTTTTTCCATTTTGTTTTGTCTGAAACTTGATATTTATTTACATTTGGGTTTGATTCGTATGACGATTATGTTGATTATCAAACAGACTAACTTATGTTTATTTGTGTCGTTAATTAGCGGGGGAGTGTTTCGTTTTACCCCCACTTGTTCTCATTTGGTTTGACCGTCTACCTTAAACACCCCTGCATTCTTTCTCTGTTACATCATTTGTTCATAGCGAGTTCCACTGTCTTAATTACTTTGCTTGAATTTATTGGTTGCAAAGTCTTTATTTTGGTTTTGTTTATTCTGGACCTCTTTCATGGGTCCAGAACTCTACTGATTATTTTTCTAAACTTTCCTCTCCCTGTCGCTCATCCCGGGTCAACATTCCTGCAGGTCAGGCACCAAACGGTGACCAGGCTCTTGCAGTTCCAGCTCTGGAGCTCTATGTGTATATGTATGTATATATATATATATATACATATACGTATATGTATGTATATATTTATGTATATGTCGAACTTCATAAAACTAGATATAATTCACCAACAATGAAATACATACAAAAAAATCTACTACTGAACTTTCTTTTGCTTGATTTGGAGGTTTCGTTTTCGTTTCCTGGTTTTATATAGATCTAGACGGTGGAGATAATGATGAAGGTGACGATGAAGGTTTATTCCAACAGATGGTGCGTGGTAATTAATTCCGTCAGAAGGTGTTCGGTGCTCAGGCTCCGCCCTGAGCAGCAGCAGAGTACATGCCCTATCGGAGTGTGGCGACTGGTGGTGGTGGCTGATGGCTCTGCTGAGATGAATGATGACTGTGTGGAGATGGAGAGTTTAAACCAGCAAAAACTCAGAATGTAAAACTGTCATCTGGGCCTTTGTCCAGAAAAGCGTGTGCAGTCTATGATTCTGGTTGCTTCATTTGGAGGATTTGTCTGAACTAAACATTCGGCGGATTATTGCAATCAGGAGAAACGAAGAACGAAGGGAAGTGGATGTTTATTCCAACAGATGAGATGTGATAATTAGTCTTTGGCCCTCAGACTCTTCAGGATCAGCAGCACAATATATGCCTATAGGTGGAGTGTAGAGACTGGTGGTGGCTGATGACCCTGCTGAGACTGATGAATGATGACGGCAGCCTACCTTTTTGAACGTATCACCGACTCACTGCAGGTGTGTGCAGTTTCCCATTCCCCGATTTTAAACCTAGAGGGAGACGAACGTTTTTCAGACGACCCCTAACTTTACGATCCCCTGGCAATTTTTTTTTTCTGGAAATGTTTTTGAGTTACGAAAAACGACTCGTTCCAGCTCATGAATGCCTCCGCCGTGCCGGTCACCTCGCTGCTGGCGACATGTCCTCCTCCCGCTCTCTCTCTCTCTCTCTCTCGCTCTCTCTCTCTGCTATGAAACCGTATATCTGTGTTTAGCTGATGGGATAAACATCTGCATCTGCTGCAGAGGAGATCCCACAGCCTGCTGTGACCGGGCCTCCGCTTCCTTGAGAAGCCCCAGTGTTTCTTTTCGGGGTCGGGAGGAAAAATACAAATCAAAAAACAAACACGGCGTTCAGAAGTATAGACAACAACCGGGCGGCGGGGCCGAGACCGCTCCGCATTCCTCGCCATTCCGGCTAATATTCCGGGAGATTCTAGCTTAATGTAATTACGAGGAGTGGGGAAATAACAGCCTCCCATGAGAAGGAGGGAATCGGTGACTGACTGCGTGGACGGAGTCTCAATCCTCCGTGGGAGTAGTTGCTAAATGCATTTCCCAGAATTCCAGAGCTCAGGTTCGACACGGACTGTATTTCCAGAGGCGTTTCACCTCTGAGGGATCCAGTCGGGCCGCTATTTCCCGCTAAACAGAACAAACTCAACCTGTGCTGCAAATATATTAATTTATGTTTTTTCCAGCGACAAACTCTCAGAGAGGGAGGTGGGATGCTGCGGAGGGGGTGAGCTCAGCTGTAAAACAGATGTGGAAAGGGGGGTTGGGTAGGAAGCCAGGTTTGCGGTAATGAGCAGAGTTTCCAATCTGCAGACGGCTTCCGAGGGAATTCGACGATGATACGCGATACGTATCGACAGAGACTACACCAGTTTGGCAGGTAAGTAGGACATAAATGGGACTGAACGGTTGACATCATGTCTGCACTCGGCTGTGCTTTGTTTTCTTCAAATGCGGAAAAAAAAAAAAAAAAAAAAAAAAAAAATCGAATCAGCCAAAACATTACAACCACCGACAGATGAGGCTGGAGTAACATGATTATTTTGTTTTTAACGGGAAAATATTACAAACAAAGACACATTTTTAGTTTGTCTTTGTTTTAAGTTCCACTTCCTGTTATTACATCATTGTTAATTCCACTCATTTGTGAATCTGCTGCATCATTTTTATCGTTTGCATGTTTTTCTTCAGGAAGAATAAAAGTCCTGATCTATTGTTTCAAATGAGGATCTTTAAATAAACATGAACACAAACATAAACTTAATGACTGTCAGGAATCTATTTTCAGTTACTTTGATTATATGGTAGTTTGTCATTGTTTTGGTTCTCTTACTTTAATTTGAAGGTTTATCGTACTTTTTCTGTGTTTTCAATTTACTATTTCATGTTTTATTTTGAAAGTTTTTGCCTCTTGATTTAACACTTCCTGTCATTACTTTCAATCTGATGTATTTTGACCTTTTACTTTCTCCGTTTGATGTTATTTTTCCCACTTCGTTTCCTGAACTATGACCTCTGAGGGACTTTAATACGTACTTTTATATAATTTATTTACTTATTTTTACTCTATTCATTATTATTTTGCTTGGTCCACCTTATCTTCAACATAATTGTCTGATTTATATATATATTATACCTGTTTCTATACCTGTTTATGTCGTTTCTACAATAAAGTTTAAAAAAAACCAAAAAAACTTTTATACAGGAAGTACAAATCAGGCCGTACCATCTCTCTGAGACCCAAGAGGGGGGTTTTATTTGTTGAGTTCTGTAAGGATTGTGTTAATAATCAAACGTTGGGTTCATCTGTTTGGTTAATTAGTTTAAATTGTTGGATCATTTGTTCATTGGAAGTTTCGTGGTTTTAATTACTGTTATTGAATTTATTGTTGACAAAACAAAGAATGTAGAATTAGATTTGACCTCTTGTACAGGCCCGGAACTCTACTGCTTATTTTCTGGTGATTTTTCCCTCATTTTGGGGCAAAATAAAAACCTGGTTCTTCAAAGTTCTGCTGGGAAACATTGGGCCAACTACACATTATTGCAGACAAAGTACCCCCCCACCCCCCGCTTCATGGAACCAACATTCCCTCATGGCAGTGGCCTCGTCCAGCAGGATGATGCTCCCTGACACTCTGCAGGAATGGTGCCGGAAAGGTTTGAGGAACACAACGACCCGGTTCAAAGTGTTACCTTGACCTCCAGATGACCAGGATCTCAATCCGATCCAGCATCTGTGAGATGTGTTGGACAAATAAGTCCATGGAGGACCTGGTCTTCCCGGACATAGAGGTTCTGCTGCAGACCGCACGACACCTTCAGAGGTCTGGTGGAGTCCAGGCCTCGACGGGTCAGACCTTGTTTTGGCGCCAAACAAGGGGGACCGACCCAATAATACGCAGGTGTTTTTAATGTTATCTTCATTAAAGCTATCTTCTAGAGCCAGACATCAGAACATTTAATAACCTCCCTTTTCTAAAATGTTTCTGCTCTTAATCTTTCCACAGCATGATAATATTATGTTTCTCAATCTTTCCGCACAAACGTGTAACAATAAGTCCACAAAGAACAGAACTTATTCATTCAGCAAAAGGCAACATTAGAGGCAAGTTCTGGAACAGCGAGTTCTGAGATTCATTTGTATCAGCCATCTCTCAACACACACACACACACACACACACACACACACACACACACACACACACACACACACACTCACACAAGGTCGTAGGTGAGGGATGGATCATAGATCAGCTGGTCCTGACAGACCGATACAAGACCTGCTGATAACACAACAAACCAACTTGTCCATCTCCAGGTCCATTTTATGTCAATCATGAACCAGACTCAACTTCAACTGCGACCTGGAGGGGCAATCCCGCCATTTTCAAACAGCGGACTGACGAACGAACAGCAATCACTGAACTCAGTTGTCCACATGTGACTTTTCAGCACACCCGATTTCGCCTGGATGACATCGTGGATGCCAGTCGTGTTCCCGGACCCGATGGTGTCGGACATGAGTTGCAAAACCCGAATTCTACTGGGAGACTTAAAGACGGCTTGCTGGTCTGACTTCACCTGGAAGGAGAGTTTTTGTATTTTGGCTTGTTCATGTGACGTGATAATAACCATGAGAAGATGACTCGCTGCTAGTTAAGAGCTACTTTTAGTCTTTTCATGTCGTGGCTGGTACACCTTTATTCCGCCACTTGCTCTTTGTTCTTCTTGGAGGGGCGTCTCATCTGTTCCACCTCTGGAATGAACGTCTGTGGAGACATGAGGCGACGAACCGTAACCTTTTGTTGACATATTCTTCATGTGGATCCCAAGTGGAAGTCTTTCAACCAGCCAGCTAACTCAAAGAAGAAAATCGACTAGAAACAAGGATGCGTTCTCCAGGTGAAGGCCAAATCCAATACGAAACAGGATGTATTTAAACCCAAACAGGTGTTCTACCAAGAACCCAGCCACCAAGGGTTCACAGACCAGAGTACCTCTAGGGTGGGTCCCAAGCCCGGATGAATGGGGAGGGTCGTGTCAGGAAGAACATCCGTCGTAAAACCTATAGCAAATCCATAGGCGGGACAAAAAACTGTTTTCCAAACTGGATCGGTTGTAGCCCCGATTCAAAACACCGTCGCTGGTACAGTTAGCCAGCAGGGTACCGACATATTGATGGAAACAGGTGGTCCTCCGCTGTGGCGACCCTGAAATGGAGCAGCTGAAAGACTAAAAAAGAAGGTATCTAGTAACACTAGAACACTGGAGAACCAGTGACTCCCTGGAAAGCTTGAATGTTTTGAAAGGTTGATGGAAGACGCAGTAAATGGAAAGTTTGCACGAACACAAGAATTTTTAATAACAGAGATTTTTCTCCCCGTGGTTCAGGAAAGTAATCGCGGACCCAGACGCACAAGTGGGTCTCCACAAATGACGGGAGACTCAGATAGACCCCGGTTATCCCCTCCACATGTCGCCACCTCAAAGAGAGACTCTGAAAGTCTTTACCTTGTAAGGAGTTTTTCAAAGTATCATGTTTTGGTTCTGGTTCTGGATATCGTACGTGGACAAAACGACGAAGAAGACGAAGCATGTTCTAAGAAAATACCCCTGCATGTTTGGACAAAGCCTACGTCCCCTGCAGGCAGTTTCAAGCGGCCAACAATGAGATTAGAGCCAGCAATGGACTTAAATAGGTGGCAGAGTGAATCACAACCGGTTCACCATCTTGTTTTCCCGTGGGAATGGACCTGACGTGACTTCGGCCAGCAGGGACAGGAGTCCAGCTGGAAGCCTTGAGAAGAGAAAATCAGCAATTTTGGCCGCTACCGCCGACCCGCCAACTGGAGAATGTTGGCTGTTAAAGGTCAAAATCCCTCCGTGAAGGTAGGGTCCCCCATGATGACCGCCTCCCCGGGCCAAGGCTACACCCATTCTCCAATGTCTGTCAAATTGTATCTCTGATGTATTCAAACCTAATTGCTATCATGTTTGACCTTTTTTCCGAAAAACATATTTTCTTTCCTGTTTTCCACCCACAGGATTTAAGACTCTGGGCGAAGGAAAAATACGTCTCAGCTCACATGTGCTGCTCACCAAAGCCTCAAATGATCCCGAACTCGAAAGAACAGGAAGTAGCGAGCGTCTGTCCTGCTAATGTAAAAGTTTCTCGAGGGTATTTGTGTCTTCATGTCAAATGCGTCCGATTAAATCGCAAACCTCGTCACACAGATATACACAATTCCCTGCTCCGGGCTGTGTCACGCAGCCAGGAGATCTCGCCGCCGTGACTGTCTGATCGATCAGAGGGCATTCATCTCAAAAACATCCCTATAGCTTCTCAGAAATCCAATTTAAATCCGTCTAATTACAGCATCTTAGAGCATAAATCGGTTTAATTAGACAATCTCACAAATGACCTGCAACACTTCTGTGGTCGCTTCGTCGCCCCGTCGCCCCGTCTCAAATAATGTGTTAATAACGCGGCTACATGAGCCTCTCAGGGAACGCGAACCCATGACTTTGGCATATTCCAAGCATTACGCCAGCGTTTAATATATGTACCATGTACAACCGCACGTCTGTACTGCATATAAGGAATTCGAGGCATTTACTGCGTACAGTATATTCATTGATTGGCTGTTGGCGTACGATCGCTTTAAAACAGGCTGTTTGAATGCGGCGTGGAAGAAAGGCATAATGGAAGCTTTCTCTTCAGGCGGTAATTGGGTTTTGCCTCGCAGCAACAATATTTAGCCACAGCGTGGACTAAGAAAGGAGATCTACGAGAGAAAAGAAAGACTGACTTTGTCTGTTGCTGAGTCATTATATACAATCATACGCTTTAAAAAAAAAAAAAATCAATCTGGGACCGGAGAGATGAAGTTGTTTTTAAGCTAATGTTGTCGGCTATATCAACCTCTTTTCTTCTACATAGAGAGTAAGGGAGGGTGGGGTTTGGGGTTTGGCGGGGGGGAATCGATACATCCTTATGTTTTTTACACGCCAAGTATCAATATTTTACTATATAAAACTAGGCCTGTGTGCTGTCGTCCATCACAGCAGGAGTTTATGCTAGAAAAGCACACAATCTCCTCCGTTGTACAAGTTTTATCATAAAAAAAGGAGCGTTTTTCATAAAAAATCTGAGTAAAATATCAACTTTTAGAATAAAATATGATTTATACGCGATCGTATGCGTCAAATCTGGCCTAAATCGAACCAACGCTTAGGAACTTGTGTCTCAAAAACAGTGTTTTCGCTAAAGAGGCTCCCCCTAGTGGGTTAAATATGAACTATTAGAATAAAATACGTTATATACGCGAGATAAACCTCATCGACTCGATTCTTATGCACCAAATTTTGGACTGAATCAACGGTTGAGAAAACCAACCCTGAACACTTCTGGTGATAAATCTCCCGCCTGTGGAGGAAATATAGATCGGATTTTTGCCAAAATCAAAAAATGATACATGAAATAGTTTTGGAGATATCATGGCAGGAAAAAAATGGCAGTCACCCTCAATGAGGATGTCAGAATAACACATAACTCCGCCCTCAACATTGTTACAGAACAAACAAACCCCCTTCAGGGAAACAGGGTCGGTAAACGGACTTTTGCAGGAACCAGCACAACATCGGGGGAGTGGTCTTAATCATCATCATGGAGGTGAGGGGTCTGCTGAAACCGCCTGCAGCTCCTCTGAACGCACCAGTGTAACGTTTTAGAGTAAAAAAATTTTGAATTAGGCTAAAAACAGACGCTTGTTCCCGATGCCGGCCGAGACTCACCTCATGACCGCCCAGTTACAGAAATTCAATTTCACCACATGACCAGACTTCGCCGCTCGCAGACATGTCCACAATGATCCACATCTTCTCCCCCCTAACACAATTAATGAATTAGCTGCTCTGAGTCGAAGGCTGTGTCTGCGCACTGACAACGCACTCTTTAAGGCGGAGGAGAGGGTTGGAAAGAAGAAGAAGAAGAAGAAGAAGAAGAAGAAGAAGAAGAAGAAGAAGTAGGAAAAGGAAAAGGATTCGTGGGGGATTAAGCGGGGAGGAGGCGTGTGGCGGCTGCAGAGGTTTTTGAAGGAAACGCAGAGATTGAAGGAAGCAAAATGCCGGAGTAGATGTTGAAAGATGATAAGAGGCGGGGGTCAGAGTGGGATTGGGCAGGTGGAGGTAGAAGAAGAAAAGAGAGAGAAGTTCTGGAGAAAAGTATTAATGCCCTTTAATAGGCCTAACTGTAACTGTTGATGCTCAAAAAGAACTTGAATTCACATTAAACATACAACCAGAAGAAGAACTCAGAGAACCCAAACCTCCGCCAAACCACGACAAAACCCCCCTCCTTTAATCTTTGAGTTATTGCCAGCCTCTAAATCTACCAACAACTCCAACAAACCCTCTGAGTATCTCTCAAATACTCTCTAGCCGCTCGTCTCCTGCGCCTTCAACTTCAGCGTCTCTGTTCAGCCCACTGAGCTCCCCCAAAGAACCATCAAAGGAATCGTAGGAACGGAGGCAGCATTAGCCACGTTGCGATATCACTGCTCCAAACGGTGTATTATTTTCTTTTATTATATTTTAAATGCTGTGAAACACGTAACGTCTCCAAAATGTAATCAAGCCAGTTCCTTAAGAAAGACCCCGAACCCCAGTTTGTTCCCCGGGCGCTTCCAAGGGGCCCCGCCCACTGCTCCTCAGGGATGGATAAGGAAAAAGGTTTGTTTGTTAGCAACATGCTAATAAGAAAGAAAGGAGCTGTCTCGATTACTTTTTTGCCATCCTTTGTGCTGAAACTTGAATCGGTAGCTGGCGTATTTGGACTCAGGTGTCTAGAAGGCGATGGACAGTTCGTCTGGTCTATTTAGCAGGGAGCATTGTGGGTAAGCGAGCTACCTTTGACTGTATAGAGTGTTAACTTTATAGCTAGCACTGCTCTGACAGCTGCAAACTTTTCTTATTCCTCATTTCTTATTAGCCACAAACTTTAGTTTCTACTTTATGACTACTTTCGACTTATTATTTTTATTATAACAACGCGTCGTGTCGCCATGGCGACTCAGACGCTCCGCCCCTTCTCACAGGCGCAGTGAGAAAAGAAGATGCTGACGTCAGCCGATCATGTCGAGACCCTGCCAAACTTTCTGACACGCCAGAAAACCTTTCGATCATCCGACCCCTTTAGCGGGGCTGCTCATCGGCCGTCGTGACCCTGCGTACACTGCATTGCAAACGACAAAGGACTGACATGTCAGCTCTTACACCATTTTAAAAGTGTAAGGCCGGCAGTTATCAGCCCCCCCGATGTGACTTCATGCTTTCCAGACGGAAAAATTAAGGCAAAAGAGAAAGTGCAGCAACATGGAGGTGAAGACATGAGGTAGCGGAAAAAAAATAAAGGGAGTGAGAAGCAGCGAGGAAAAGAAGAAAAGGTGCCAAAGATAGATAAGAAGGTAAATCCGAACAGGAAGTTGTGGAAGAGACGCGAGGAGAGCTGAGGTTGCTGAGGGAGGGGGTCTCCAATCAGGATCTCCAGCCTCACCTCATGCGTCTGATGGGAAATCCCACTGAGAAACCACTGACCCTGAACAAAGAGCAGAGATGGTAAATCATCAGAGAGGGGGGGGGCAAAAGAGTCGGAGGTGAGAAGAGAGGATAGAGAGATGAAGGTGGAGGAGGCGGAGGACGAAACATGTTTACGTCCATCATCCATTCGTTGGTAATGACGGAAAAGGAAAGAGAAAATATGGAAAAGGTGGAACTATTGTTTTTTTCATCACTCGCTACAATAAACTAAAAAAGATTATAAAACTTGGCGGCTGCAGCCGTGAGGATTCTGAAAGTGACACAAAGAAAAAGAACTAAAATCAAAATGATCCTCAGCTGCAGCTAAAGGAAACTTGGCCAGGACTCCCTGCATTGCATCATGACTAATCTGCAGAGCTGCGAGATATTTTTAGTCAAATTGCCTCACGACACGACTCCACCAAGAGATGATCCGGGTTCTGATTCCAGGAAAGCCGTTGTAGTGTGGTCAGGTGGTGAGCGCCGTTTTTTTTCCCTCTTCGGCAGAGTAAGAGCACTCCACTCTGATTTGTGTTTAGCATCAAGTCAGAGCAGATAGAAGATAACCCTCCTGAGTGAAACACCTCAGGTCACCTTTCAACAAAGCCACCCCAGAGGAAGAGAAGGCAACGGCAGAAAAACTGCTGATTCAGCAAAAAAAACAAAAAATCTCTTTCCGAATGACTATTTTTAAGATGAGGTCAGATAAAATAAGATGGATAGATAGAAAGATACCTAGATAGATTGCTGCTGTTGCATTGTGAATGAGGTCCAGTGGTTCGGCGCTGCCGGTGTGCCTTTGGGCACTTATGTTTATGCCAAGCAGCTCTGCCAAAAACCCGGTTGAACCATAACCTTTACATTTATTGGTATTTTTACTTTCTTGCAGGTGGTGTGAGAAAATGTGACTGATTGTTGAGAGATAATTATCTAATAGTGACAGTTAGTTGAGATGTTTATGATACCTTCAGTATTTGTGATGGAGCATCCTGTCATTTTGTCTAATAGTACGACATCCTTGATGGTTTCAGTGTTTGTCTACTCAGTCAGGGTTCATCCCTCAAAGGTGCTGAACCTCATTTTAACCACTTTATTTCACCGGATAAATGTTACTGTGTCACACACACATATATCTTTTAATTGCTTTCCTTTAAAATGGTGTTTGGGAAAGTGAGAGCTGAGAAAAGCAGCTTTCTTTTTTTTCTTTATTGAACTATTCAAGTTAACATTTTTCAGTTGCTTATCTGTTCCCCCCCCGTTATGTTTTCACCCTCGTCTGTCGGTTGAATCATCCGTCTGTCAGCGGGATTATGTAAAGAAATAGATTAAAAATAAATAAATAAGTAACACTGGACAGATCTTTGGTGGAACTCACCGGAAGGATGGACCTGAACGGACTTTTATTCACGCTAGACTCTCAGAATCTGTTTTGTGGAACATTTTCAAGTTCAATCCCCACAATGACTTTATTGAGAGGAAGAACTGGATTGATTTAAAAGAAGATTAGTTGCATATTTCGAACACCAGGGGGAGCTTTTAACTCCAAAAGCTTTCGGGTCATAATAAATCCCCAACCATGAGTCGGATTGGGTCTAAATTTAGCTCCTATGAATTAAAATGAGGAATTTTGTCCTGGTTTTAACCCTGAGCTGAGACAAGGTAATATATATATATATTTATCTTCATTTGAGTCACTATGGGATCTGATCTCATACACATAGTTGGGTTGAGTGAATATGGACTGTTTGAGATAATTAATGAGTCACATTTAATTTGAGGAGTTTAATACGGGGGGATTTGCTGGTACAACGCAGGGGATCAGGGCCTTTTTCGGGGACGTACCCCTGCGGTCGGGGGCGACAGCCTAGGTTTAGTTTGCTCTATTCCTCAAAGAAATAACACTGACTTGGAATAAAAAAGTAGTGGAATAAAAGTTCAAACCGCGTGTCAGCAAAAACTTTTTTTAAATTTATTTATTTTTTATTATTACGAACGACTGAGTTTGTCTCATTGTTGTTTGGAACACGTCCGGCTTCAGGCTGCAAAAAAGAGAGAAAAACAAGAAAGGATTGCTGAATTCAATTATGCCGTTTGTACCTTTAAGGCTCCGTCGCTCCTGGAGGGATTTTCTATCTTTGTGTGGGAAAGAATAAATGAAAAATGCCGGGCAGAAATGCTCCGTTAGCCCCGACTGAATGAGGCCGTTGTTGCAGTCGTCATCCCAAATTTCATCAAGGAACCAATTATCTCGTTTACATGCAGACAAACCCAGAGCGGTGTGTAGCCTTTACCCACGTACGCCGCGGCGGGGGCGTGCGAGCGCCTGCTACCGGCGTGGATTTCTCTGTCCGACGAATTCTGCTCCTTGTTTACGGGTCGTTAGCGGCGGAAGAGGCCCGGAATTAAGGCATCGAGTTGGGAACAACAAATTGCAGGATTATTAGTCCATTTGCTGATTACTGGAAGTTAAGTATAGTTTCACTGAGGGACTGACGACAGACGGCGGTGGGGGGGGGGGGGATTAAACGCTGGGTGACGACAGGCCAGCTGCAGGAAACCACATTATTACCTCCACCAGCAGCTGAGAGAATCAGCACCGGGACTTCTGGCCCGAAACGAACCCACAACCATTAAATACGTACGACACGAAACATGATCGTGGGTTAAATAAGTTTATGCCAAAAAAAAGAAAAAGCGGCGAGTGAGTCTTTGAAGGAAACGAGGCTGAAGCCGGAATGCGTTTTTTTTTTGTGGTTTTTTTTATAGCTTCAAAAGAACCACGTCTTGAGAATAAAGGCGTTTTTATCCGTCGTAAAGGAGATCGTCTCACCTTCCTCTTCTTTACGTCTTCTTTGTCGGTAATGATGATGAGGTGCACTGCCACCTACTGGCCTGATGTGCACATTACAGCGTTTTTCAGCCACAATGTTGATGAATGACAGTATGACTTGTTTTTTGGAACCACCGGGCTGAAGAGAAACAGGAAATGGGGAACTTAACTCGTAGCTACAGCATCGTTTTTTTGGAATATCTGCTCTAACAGCTGACCTAAATCTTCTTCTTCTTCTTCTTCTTCTTCTGGCTCCGCACAGCGTATCATCTTTTCCCTCTTGGCCTGCATCTTCTTCCTCTGCAACCAACTTCATGTCCTCTCTAGCCACATCCAGAAACCTCCTCTTTGATCTTCCCCTTCTGCTTCTTCTGCCTGGTAGCTCCATCTCCAGCATCTTTCTACCAGTACATCCACTGTCCCTCCTCTTCTTCACGGGTCCAAACCATCTCAATCTGTCCTCTTTGACTTTGTCTCCAGGACGTCTAACCTGGACTGTCCCTCTGATGTCTCCTTTCTAATCCTGTCCTTCCTCCTCACTCCCAGAGAACATCTGAACATCTTCATCTCTGCCTCCTGTCTTCTGCTCAGAACCACCGTCACTAAACCCTCCAGCAGAGATGCTCCCACCGCCATCTTGGAAACCTTTCCCTTCATTTCTGCTGCTCCTCTTCTGTCACAGATAACTCCCGACATTCTTCTCCACCCACTCCACCCTGCTTGCACTCTCTCCTTCACCTCTTTTCCACACGTCCCGTTGTTCTGAGCAGTCGACCCCAAGTCCTTAAACTCCCGCATCTTCTCCACCTCTTCTCCTCCATCCTCACCGTTCCTCCTGCCTCCCTTTCATCCACACACATGTATTCTGTCTTTCATTCTTTTTTCTTTCCACCGCACACCTCCACCTCTCCAGGTTTTCCTCCACCTGCTCCCTGCTCTCACTACAGATCGTGTGCGAACATCAAAATCCTCTCAGGCCTCGTCTGTCAGCCTCGCCGTCACCAGAGCAAACAAGAAGGGGCCCAGAGCCGATCCTTGATGCAGTCCCACCTTCACCTTGAACTCATCTGTGACTCCTACCGACCTAAAAAAAAAATGGGGCCTCAATAATTACATGTCAGAGTTTGGTTTGTGTATTTCTGTCTATTTTCCTTTCATTCCCTTTGCTACATCTCTACTTATCTCCCTCTGTCCTCTTCCATGTCTCTTTCTCTCTCTCTCTCTCTCTCACACACACACACACACACACACACACACACACAATCCACATCCGAGACCAGAATCCACATGTGGTTAAGTGTCCCCCCTCCGCTGCCTCGTCTCGTCTGAGGGGGGCTCTGCTGTCTAATGAGCCGCCGGTCGCTCTAGCGTTGGTCCTGTCAGAATAGAGAAGCTCGCTCGGCGCTCTACGCCGAGGCCCGCGTTATCTCTGCGGCGGAGCCCGCCGTCGCTGCAGCATCTTTAAAAAGGGTTTAGTGCAGCTGAGCATGAAATCCAAATCTCTGCCGGCGAACATCCATCTTTAAGGAAATGTTAAAACCACATCCACCTGGACACACGGGGGGGCGGGGCTTGTTATCACCTGAGGGGCTTATCTGGATGTGTTTATTATTGGGCGCTGATCGCATGAAATGTAAGCTACATGTCATAGGATCCACTTCCTCCGTCCTGGATTAACCTCTGGGCCGCTTTTATTTGACATGTCTGAGGAATTCAGAAAATGTTCGCTGGTTGAGAAATCTCATTTTCAGTTCAGAGGTTTTTTTGGGATTTAGTCGATTCATTGTCTGACGATAGGCTAAAATTCCTCTAAGAATTCATCGGTCTGCGGGAGGAAGCTGCACGGACACTGAGAGAACAAACAGAAGGCCCGATGTGGATTTGAACCCAGAACCTTCAGCTGTGCCTCCCGCTACAGTATCCATTCATTTTATGGCACCATTTTTACCCTATTAGGCTTCCCAGGATTTGGGGTCTGGAGCCTCTACCAGCTGACATGTTGTGCACATCCAGGAGAAACGGATGTTTCTCCTGGATGTGCACAACATGTCAGCTGGGATAGCCGGATTGATCAACCAAAACATTAGGACCATTTAGCGGTTATAATGTTATGGCTGATCCGTCTGTGTCAACAGGTTCTTAACAGTAGTGATGTCATCTGTTAAAGTGAGATAAAAGGCGCACATCCAAACGAACAGACAATAAATGATGAAAGATGTTATCTACACCAATCAGCCACAACATTAGGACCAGTCACTTAACAATACCAACATGGGTCTGAAGACTCTGAATGATGTCATCAGTTTGATAACTACCGGATTGTTTCTCCAGCTACCTATTGCACCATATGGAAGCAATCTGGCATGAACAACCAAAGTCACCTAAAAAAGAACAACTGTAACCTTTTACACATCATTACAGACGGACACGGAGCTCGTAGCAGATCTGCTGCAGTCGCGAGAAGGCAGGAAGTCAGTGAGCCGTGACACACACATCGGCGTGTTGCTGTCAGTGCTATGCGGCGAAGAGGGGAACCCCTGCTGAGAGGAAAGTCCACAGAACAGCTCATCAGACGGCTGTGTGTGTGTGTGTGTGTGTGTGTGTGTGTGTGTGAGAGAAAGAGACAGACAGATTGAATTATAGAAATACTGCCGCTGTAATTCATCACAGCTCCTCATGACACACTCCTACGCACTGATGGCGTCTGCAGGTTCAAACGCACACACTCTGAGCGACGAGTTATAACACGATAATAACAGGCGTCGACTTTTAACGGGGAGAATCAGCTGCTTTGAGTTCAGGCATTTTGTCTCTTGAATCCAGAATAACAATGACCCAGAATAGGATATGAAGAATACACGGCATATATATTTACATACATATATATATATATATATATATATATATATATATACTTCTCACAGTCACATTTGTGATTTCGGCAAATATGCGGCTCTCTGAAGGAAATCCAATAATCCTGAACAGATTTGATTCACTGTAAAGACAGAAACCCTCAAATATCAACATCTTCCATTTTCAGTCATTCTCTCTCTCCGCTCTGGTCAGGGTCAAGGGTCAGGGGTCAAGGCTCCTCAGCGAGACTTCCCATCAGAGCGATGAACCGAAGCTGGACATGGGAGGTTTCCTGCACATTGTAAGTCGTCCCTGCAGGAGTCTTCCTCCTCCCTTCTCTTCTTTTATCGGCGGCTAAAGCTTGAACCACCCTGAGGAAGTGAACTGTAGAGTTTTTTCTTCTGTTAGTCTGGAGGGGCTGAACAAACGTAGTAATGACTTTCAAACCAAACTCAGTTTGGGCTGTTAATTAAAGCTTTAATATATATACATATATATATATATATATATATATATATATATATGTATATATATAGATCCATAAAAGGTTTGGGTTTTCATGGAATTGTCAACGGCGCCGTCGCCACTGCTACAGAGCCTTTGTGTTTACGTTATAACTCAGTAACTATTCCATGGATCATTTTCAGATTTTAACCCCCCATAGACCTCAGAATGAAGAAGAACATTTTTGATTGATTTGGGGAAAAGTCGGTTCTAAACGTCCGAAACCGAGGGGGAATTTTTTTTTCAGAAGATTTCCGGCGGGTAATTTCTTCTTAATCAACGATTCTGTCCAGATTTGGCGCATATGTTAATGTCACATGACCCGACTCGACCGGTCCCCTACTGTCGCCGTTAAACAGGGTAATGGTAGAGCGAATGAAGGGACTGGCGTACTTGTTAGTTTTCCTTGCCCCTGAGGGCATAACCGAGTATTCCTTCTAAAGAACGTGGCCGAGTCGACTTATTATTCCCTCTGACTTCTGGATCACTTGCTTTTTCCACAGCGAGCGACAGAACTCCAGTGATTTTGGAGCAGAACCTTAACCCTCAAATGTCCTGCTCAAACGTTTGGTTGAGCTGGTTTTGAGTCGTTATTTCTTATTGATAAATGAATCTGAACCTGTTTATAACCTGACCCAGGGGCAGCATGTATACGTTAAACAGTAAGGGGCCAAAGACGGAGCCAAGGGGGATACCGTTTGAAGCAACTAAGCACCAGCACCAGCACCGAACTAGCACCAGGTTATTATTCGGTGGAAAAAGGGGTAAGACTGGGACAATTCTGACAGGCTTTTGTGTTAGATGGGTTTCAACTCGAGCGAATGACATGAAACTCCCGCCAATCAAATCATTAGCTCCGCCTCAAAGCAAATTCACTTCTACGCTAGGCTTTGCATTGACTTTGACTCAAACGTTCCCAACAAATGTACAATCGGTTTCTCACGTAATCAGCCGCCAAGTAGAATCCAGTTCTGGTAATGACCATCACCATCTTCCATGTTGCACAGGAGCTATGATGGCCAGCCATCTTCATCGCCGTTCAGCCATCTTCATCGGCATTCAGCCAATTCAAGTTTTTTTTGTATTTTCGTCATCTTCAGTCGTCAATTTCTACCTAAGATGCTTGTGTTTCTTGTTATATGACCTCCAAACTATCGTCCTATGCTCGACCAAATTGTACTCGAGTACCTGGTCGAAATACTTGCAGGAACTCTCTACGTTTCTATTTGCACACAGCGATGGCGATGAAAACTCATTTCAGCCACGTGCATCAGCGCAGCCGCTATCTGCGATAAAACCTTCCTCTAGTTCTCTGCCTCCACAGTTTTCCTCCCTGACTCCCCGCGTCTTCCACCTCCTCCACCTAGCAGCCCAAACCAAGGTTAAATGCGTGCACTCTTATCGGAGTTATAAGGAGCAGGAGGACGTTCCGTAGTCGGCTCGGCATTATCAGCCGTTTGCATCGTTCGTATCTCAGCTCCATCAGAATTTCCGCTCCGGTGGTGCCACCGCTTCTCTGATGAAAGTTAGATTCCGCGCCGCCTGCCAGGTGGAGGAGGAATGGATTCTCAGCAGGTAAAGGAGGTGGATTTGACTCCTTTCCCCACGCCTATCTCCCCCACTCCTCTCATGACCTTCAGGTTCCAAACGTCCCATCATCCTTGCTGCTCTCTCAGTCAATCACTGTGAAACAGAAACGCCGCCAAATACGCCGACGTACACATCCTCCTTCCCCGGAGGAGGAGAAAAGGTAACCTCGTATCTTCGATCAGCTTGTTCGGCCCAACTTTAAAACTCTTAATGAGCCGCTTTATCTCGGCGCCACCAATAGTCGCCGCTATCTTCCACGCGTCAGCCCCGCGAGAGGAAGAGCAAGAAGCACATGCAGACTTGACGAACTCGTGTTTATCTCTCAGCCCGTAATCGCATGAGAACACGACAAACCTGTTTTGGGTTAATTAGGGACTTGACCCCCGTGGAGAACGGCCCACCCGGTTTATCTCCCGCTCTAACAAGCGTGCGGCTAACAACCGTTTAAAACGCCGCTTATTTACATTTAGAGTGAATCTGGCGGCCCCGGCAAACCCCCGACAGGAACTTTCTGACTCGCGCCCACAAAGAAACAAATGCGTTTAAGTGGCGGCTTCTTAAAAAAAAAGTAATTAACCCGTTTGTTCCAATGTCACGGTTGGCCAGTCTTTTTTTCTTCTTCTCCCAGTGAAGGTTTGATTAGACATGGCGGCGGTTTGTTATCCACTTAAGAATATCTGTCCATTTCATCTCGCCGCCGTGTCCGGAGGCAGACTTCCTCTTCTGCTGCTGGATTGGTGGGTGTGAAATCAGAAAGTTAACGTCAAATTAGGTCCGTGTGTGTGTGTGTGTGTGTGTGTGTGTGTGTGTGTGTGTGTGTGTGAGAGATGTTTCTGTTCCTCCAGCAGAAATGACTTAAATCAGCTCCTGGTATCTCTCCAGCCCGCTAATCAAACTGTCCCACGTTTTAACACTCAGTTTTGAGGCTGACAGTTGTTGCTTGTCTGTTTTGCTTCAAAATGCTCTCACACACACACACACACACACACACACACACACACACACACACACACGCACACACACATTTCTCCACGTCTCCTTGTGTCGTGATCATGTTTTGTGGAAACAGTGAGACTGAAGCGGAGTGATAGCAAAAAACTTAAAATACTAGGCCTATGCTGTCGATCCCCAGCCAGGAGAGACCCCAATCCCCTGCGTTGCACAAGCAACCTCGCCAGATTGACCTCCTCAAGTTAGACGTGAAGTTTGTCAACAGTATTTTTCGTAAAAAAAAAAGAAAACTTTCGAAGCCAAATCTCCCCCTAGTGTTCGAAATATGAAACCAACGTTAACCGAAATCAATCCAGTTCTTCCTGGCACTAAGGTCTATTAGTGCCAGGACTTTTAGAATTGAATCCAGAAAACAGATTTTTTTTCGTACAAAATGAAGAAGCTCCCCCTAGTGAGTAAAATATGAAGTATTAGAATAAAACATAAAAAAAAAATCTTGTCGAGTCGATCGTGTTCACCAAATCTGGACTAAACCGGCGCGACTCTGACTTGGCTTCTTGCCAATGGAACAGCGAACAGGTCCTTAGGAGGTGCGCTGGTGGAACCAACTTAGAACCGGCACTAGCACCATCACCGAAAAAGCACCAGGTTCTTTTTTGGTAGAAAAGGTGTCTGAGATGTGTGTGTACGCGTGTGTGTACGCGTGTGTGTACGCGTGTGTGTACGCTCTCTCGACTGGTCTCAACTATGACCTTAATCATGTGATCTTAAACAGCCAATGTGGAACAAGAGAGGTAGCTGTAGTTTTTAAGGTCCATCAATAGAGGGTGGTAGAATAATTCAAACTTATATATATATATATATATTTTATTTTTTTTTCAGTTTCAATTTTATTAAAACACATTTAATATACTCTCTGATTTAATTCATACCTTTATGATCATTTCTTCTCATCATTTTTGGTTCTATAGGAAAGCGACATGTATATCACAGGGGGGTTGTTTGTACAACGCAGGGGTTTGGGGGCTTTTCGGGGACATACCCTCGCTGTCATACTTCCGTTTCCTGTCGCTCTCACGCACAAACAGAATCCATGAAGAAGAACGTTTTTTTCTCAGATTCAACAAGTCGTGTCCACACACACACACACACACACACACACACACACACACACACACGCACACACACACACACACACACCAACAATCCTGACTTACTAGAAGTCAGACTTATGAATGCCCTCAAACCTGCTGTAATACCGGCGGTCCCACAGCTTTACCGCTGCACAGCTGCGCCCCGAGACTGGAGGAAGGGCTTAAACGTTGCGGGCCCAGCTCTCCCACACAAGCGGACCATTGTGGGTCGGGTGAGCGCTGCTAACAGCTGGACCACACGGCGGTTATCTCGGACCCGGACCCCCGCGGCGATGACAGGATCAGCTTTGGCCGAAAGCTGCATTAGCCACAGTCGCTGCACGATGACATGATGGATGGACGCGCGGACGGGCCTGAGGAGCGAGCTGGCACAGAGCGGCCATTTCTATACTTGGGCTCGGCGCCACTTTATCGAGAGCCCGGTTCTAGATGTGTTAATTAGCTGGAATTGGGTTGTGCGGTTAAGTTCAAGCCGAAAGCGCTTGAAGTTTTTTCTTGTGTGTCGAACCCAAAGAGGATTTGTTCCCCTCTCTTGACAAATCATCATATGTACCGACAGAAAAGAAAGAAATTCTGATCACACCGATGAGCCATAACATTATAACCACCAACAGGTGAAGGCAGAAAAACACAATAATCTTTTTCTCCTAAAGTATATAATACATAATAATAATACCAATAATAATAATAATAATAATAATAATAATAATAACATTTCTGTTCTGACATTTTTGTAATTTAACTCCTTAAGTAAGAATTTATAATAATTATAATCAAAGTAATTCTTTGTGTATTATGATAATGATAATAGCATTATTATATAATAATAATAATTAATAATAATAATAATAATAATAATAATATCAATAATAATAATAATGATAATAATAATAACATTTCTGTTCTGACATTTTTGTAATTTAACTCCTTAAGTAAGAATGAATAATAATTATATTTAAAGTAATTTTTTGTATATTATGATAATGATAATATTAAATAATAATAATAATAATAATAATAATAATAATAATATTTCTTTTCTGACATTTTTATAATTTAACTCCGTAAGTAAGAATGAATAATAATTATAATAAAAGAAATGATTTGTATATTATGATAATGATAATAGTATTATATAATAATAATAATAATAATAATAATAATAACATTTCTGTTCTGATATTTTTGTAATTTAACTCCTTAAGTAAGAATGAATAATAATTATAATGAAAGTAATTTTTTGTGTATTATGATAATGATAATAGTATTATTATATAATAATAATAATTAATAATAATAATAATTTGATTTGCTTTTACTGAGAGAAAATTTCTCTGTTACAATGATTTTGCCAAAAATGAATGAAGCAGATTCAGGATGTATGATGTATATTATATATTATATATATATATTATATATTATATATATATTATATATTATGTATATAAATAATGTTTCTAGGTTTATGTTCTGATCAGTAAAATTAAAGATTAGATGATCATGTCAGATAATCTACCCCCCCTCCCCCCCCTCCCCCTCCCCCCCTCCTAGTGACAGGTGTCGGGACGCCGGTGAGGAATGTGTCCGTCATCGAGTGTGTATATTTATGTGAGGATTACGACTGGACGTTGGCCTCCTGCGACCTTTGACCCCAGGTTATCCCCACATGTTATTGGATCATGAGTGATGTTCAGAGTTAATATCCTCAGAGGTCATGTGTCCTGAAAAAATGTTAATGACGGTTTAAGCTGCAAGGACTGGTTGTATTCAATAAATATAAAACATACATTCATATATATATATACACACATATATATATATATACATACATAATAATCTTCAAGGTATTAATTACGTGGATAACAGTGGTATAACAAGGCTGGTCGGGTATTGTGTATTTATTCTGTCCTGTTGAAATGAATATACGCTCCGTCCTCGCGCTGCGTTTTTCGAAACCAATTGTTCGACATTTCACCGAAGTGAAAATAAAACTTTGTACGCCTCGTTTAGTCCATTACATGTTACATGTTAACTTTGTTCAGGGACTTCAGGGCTAACTGCTGCCTCTGAGCTCCCGCTAGCATTAGCTAACGTTAGCGTCTGAACTTGCTGTGTTCCTCGGGGTGATTCAATTTGAAGTACACGATTAAGTTTTTAGTGCCGAACGTTTTCAGGATTGACAAAAATGCCTTATTTTGTCCTTACTGGTGTAATAAATTGCGAGATTTATGTTTTCTTTGTTTAATATCTAAATTTAGCTCGTATGAATTATCTTAATGTAACTGAGCTCAGAAAAAAAACTAGTTTACTGTATTCATCCTCGTGATGATGTCACCACGGGATCTGATCCTAGAACAGACCGCTGACGTCACACTGTGTTTCATTTTTAGGTGTTCGATCGGGGTTATTGCTTGTACAACGCAGGGGCTTGGGGGCTTTTTGCGGGGGATGTATCCTTGCTGTCAGGGATGACAGAGTAGAACTAAAGATCCAGGAGATCCAAAGACCTCAGAAACATAAGAAAGGAACGAAAACAAGAAGAAGAAGTTAAGAAGAAGAAAAAAAAAAAACTTCCCTCCCCTCTTGCATTAATCTCAATATTCCCGACGTGATGCAACGCCAGCAGCTCCGACCTGTAGCTCCCTGGGATCTGTCGGATCTGTCTGGGATCCCGACGGAGGTGTGAGCGGTCTGACGCGTAGAAAAGTCTCAATCTGTGTTTAAAAAAAAAAAAAAAATAATTTATGCAATTACATCCTGGAACTTCTTGCTTTAGTTTTTTTCTTTTTACAGTACGACTGTATGAACATGCCGGCTGAACATGCAGGAGGTGTAGCTCCAAGGTGTGCACAGCATTCATGTATAATGAACGAACAGCTGAGCCGCTGTAGGATGAAGAGTCCTCCTCTTCTTCTTCTTCTTCTTCTTCTTCTTTTTTTTTCTTTTTCTTTGACATATCACATGCGAGCGCGTGTCATGCATATTTCATCCGGCATGTCTGGTTGCTGCTTGCCTAAGGAGCCAGACAGATGTTGCATGTGCCTGAGTGTGTGTGCGTGTGTGTGTGTGTGTGTGCGTGTGTGTGTGTGTGTGTGACGTGCAGCACTGATCTCAAATCTGTTTGTACAGGTGGATGGAGCTCCAGCTGCCAAGACTGGAAGTTCTCATAGTAAATTCCGTGATAGCTGGGACTGGAAACTCACTCTGCAGTAGTTTTTTCTGTCATTGTGGAAAATGTTAATAAAACAAAACAAAACAAAACAAAACAGAAACTAGTCTGCTGTGTGATGTTCAGGAAAGTTCTTAAAAATGGGAAAAAATAGGATCTGGATGTTGTTTTTAGCGGGACTCAAAGGGGTTACCAGATGTTTGATAATTCTCAGATGTGTGCAGTATTTTCACCGTCTGTGTGATTTATTTTAAGAAACGTTTGATGATTTAAACATTTTATAGACAAAAAAAAAAAAACAGGTTTTTTTTCCTTCGTATTACATCCCTGAAAAAGTTTGGGATATTGCGGAATCGTCATTCCTTTGCCATCGTCATTTCCTTTTGTACCCAGACGTTAGTGTGAGGAAGAACTGGATTAATTTTGGGGGTTGACAGTTACACATTTCTGACACAAGGGGGAGTTTTATCCCCAAAAGTTTTCCGACCATCATTTCTCAACCGACACTTTTAGAACTATCGTGAATATGCATTGATTTATTCTTATAATTCACATTTTACTCACTAGGGGGAGCTTTTTTCGGAAAAAACACAGTTTTTCAGACATAACTTTCTAAGTTTTGGTCCGATTGAATTAAAATTTGGTGAATATAAATTAGATAATAATAATAATAATAATAATAATAATAATACATTTAATTTATAATCAATGATATCTGTCGTGTATATGAAATATTTTTACTCAAATTTTACTCAATAGGAGGAGTTTTTTCTTCTCTGTGAAAAACAATGTTTTTTTGGACATAATTTCACGCTAAAATTTTTTGAGTTCATTCAAGGGGGTTGCTTGTACAACACAGGGGGGTTGGGGGCTTTTCTTGGACATACCCTTGCTGTCGGGGACAATTCTTTTCTTTTTAATCAAGAAAATCGATTAAAAGAAAAAACCCTGCATCTGTATTTATGCCACCAGTCATGTGACGTCTCCCCAGCCAATCAAAGTTGCCATAGAAATTTCTCCAATCACTGTATGAAATTATAGAAAAATGAGGACTTGACAGATCAGGAACGACACGAATCAGGATGTAAATTAGTCACGTACGATAACCTACCCCCCCAAAATCCTTAAATAGATCCTTTATTAAACCTGATTAAAAAAAAAAATCCTCATTGACAAACAGCCACAGTACCAAATATATATATATATATATATATATATATATATATATATATATATATATATAAAACTCTCATACACTATAAATGAAAGATTCAGAGTCTAATCCAATCATGTCTAGAATGATTGCGGTGCAATTTCTGAAATCGTCACATTTGCCAAGAGTAATATTTTTTATGATCCTTCAAGATCAGGATCAGTTTAAACTTGTAACCCAAGGTTACAAGTTCTGACATTTTCAGTTCTTTCTGTCGATTCAACTAATGATACAATTACTACTTAAGCCCCCGCTCCGGCGTTTCAGCATCTCCCATGATGACCCAATCCCCCCACAGTCCACGGATTTCACAATTAGCATCCTATCGACTTTTTTGGATAATTTGAGAAATGATCATCCCGTCTCGCAAAGTTAAGGAAATTAGAAGAAAACCGGTGTAGACCTTTTATCCAGAAAGCGCCAAACATTTCCTTCCTGACTCCGGACCATCCTTCTACTGAGTTTTATGAATATCTGTCCTTGGCTTTCGGCAAGAATTCGCACAGCGCCAGCCGTTCGAGATGTACGATAATTACCGCCATTGTACGATAGTTTTAACAAAACAACAACAAAATCGATGACCTCGTTCCTTTTTCTGCTCCAGATCCTTTTTTTTTTTTGCGTGACCAATTTTCTCTCCAGTCCCTGAAACAGCTTCTTCTTCTTCCTCTTCTTGTGGGTTTTAACGCACATATCGTTTTACTGCCTCGCTCTGGCTTCAGAACCTTCTTCCTCTTCTTTGGGGACCCTTCCTCTTAACAGCTTCGGCATGTGATCTTTTTTTTTTTTTTTTCCGGCTCTGGTCTCAATCAATCTTTGAGTTCCTTCTGGGCTCTAATGGTGGTTCCCCTCACAGTGAGAGCACTTGGCTCGCTCTTTCTGGTAGGGCCTCACCTGTTCACACACATGCTCAAAGGTGAACTTTCTCCTCCACCTCCCATGCAAACGTCAACTACACTGATTTACTGCTCCTCGTCTCTTCTGGGAATGATGTCAGTTCTTTGCTTCACACACACCTGAAATATCCTGAAATGGCTTTACTGACAGTGACGCGCCACTAAGCCACTCCCTTCTTCCAGAACCAAGTAAAGGGGAAGTTCAGACTTTTCTAATGCCTTTCACAAATTCACAAATACTCTGATTTGTTTTGAAGCTCTTGCAAACCTTCCGACCAAACATGGATCCTCAAAAATCTTATTTGAGTCACGGCTGTTATTCCACCGAGATCTTCCTTATCTATCCTCAATGACGGACTTCCCTGACATGGATAACTCCTCCTTTCTTGTTTATTTCCACATTTGCCCCCCGGACATACAATGAACAGCCATAACATTAAAAACACTTGCCACATATTTTATTGTGAGTAAAAAAAAAAAACATCACCGTCATCTGGTGACGACAGCGGTGATAATCTTCTTCCACTCCTGCATCCCCCGTCTTAATTATAACGGTACCATACAGTACAATACTGTAAAACTATTTCTCTCCTTTTTCCATCCCTTAGGAGCGGTGGGCAGCCCCAAGGACCCCACAACATGTCCACCGCAGGAGCTGGGATCGAAGTGCCAATCTGCCTGATTTCACCTATCAGTGGTTATAATGTTATGGCTGGCAAGGTTAAAAATCTATTCCTATCTTCTTATATGACTCACTTGCTGCCTAATTCATCCCATCCACTGACAGGAACTTTAGTTACAGGATAATCAATATTATCCGACGTCCTCCATCGGTGGTTATAATGTTATGGCTGATTGGCGTAACGCCATGATGGAGATATCTCTCCTAGATTCCACATCTAGATTGCTTCTTCGAAAGGAGCTTTGATTGGAAATGAAATATCCCGCCGTGTATATGTAAACGACCCCAGAAATATTCCGTAGACCTCCGTTTGTCCTCGCCAGCCTCCTTCTCCACCTCCTCAGGCATCATACATGGACATCGCTGGACGCCTTCTCCTTCTTCTTCTATCCGTCAAGTGTTCATCAAAACTGCACTAATGTGAACTCCTTCCACACGTATATTTATTCAACTCCTTATGCGGCGCCACAGGCGGCGTTGGGGAGTCAGAGTTGGAAGTTCTGCTCTTCCTCCTGAGATAACAAGGACCAGCGAGGATCACGCGAAGACCATTAAGAAGTGCCTTTTTTTTGTTCCTCAGCTAAAGTGCTGCTTTTTCTGCCTCTCCTGTTACCTATTCACCCCCATTGTGTTTCCAAAGCCTGGTGTTTTGTGTGATTTCAGAGACATCACTCCCTCGCTGGGAAGTCACCGATCTTTCTCACCTCTCTGCGCTTTTTTAACACATTGCTCAATTTAATTGTTGCTCTTGGAACGTGGCCAAGGCCTTTTTCTCGTGGCAGCATTGCCGTGTTTGCAGCTCTCGGGGAATTGTTTTTCCAGACATGGAAACCCCCCCCCCCCCCCCCCCCCCCCCCCCCCCCCCCCCCCCCCCCCCCCCCCCCCCGCTCCTTCATTCCCCTCCTGGAGTCTGAGCCGGGCCGAGAACGGAGCCCAGGGGTACTCCTCGTTTCCTGTGAACACAGGCGGCCAACTCTGGGACGCACACCGGTCACGTTTACATGAAAAACTGTGCCCCCGCTCGAAAACCTTCCTCTCCTAAGAATTACGTTCACGTGAAACTATTCGGCGTGAGTGGGTCACGGGGAGTTTGATGTCGAAGCAGGAAGTGATCCGTTAGGATGTGGGGGTCTCGTTTGCTCTGCAGGACTCTCAAACTTGCCGTGACTCTACCTGAACCTCGCATTGGTGGACGAACGGGTCGTACTTCAAGGAGACTCGGGACCAAAGGAGAGGAAAATAAAGTCCTTGATCAACGATGGCTGCTGGTGAAATATGAGAAATAGAAACATAGGATTTTATTTTTTATAACTGGGTAACAGGAAGTGGGTGCGTGACTTACAGCGTACAGGCTCTCCTACAAAAATGACAATTTAGCCTCAAATTCTAGACATTATTCTAATACCCGACACGTCGTCTCCTTTAAATGTGTTTTTTCTTTCAGTAAATGTATAATAAAAACATCGGTAAACAATATGTCTGCTCATTAAAAACAGTATATTTGCTCAATTTATTCTTATTAAACATGGTACTGATGTTCTGCAGATAATCTTTATAAGTGCATTATAGATTAAATGTATTATTATTATTATTATTATTATGGTCATTGCCAAATAATTTTTTTTCTTGTTTCCCCCCGAAGGAAACCTGATGCTAATTCTAGGCACGGTTTAAAATACTTTGTTTGGTTTTGCACTGACTGGAGGGGCATTAGAGCCACATCATTATGTTACAAAGGCATTAGAGCCACATCATTACCTCATACACTGAGGCACTACAGCCACATCATTATGTTATAGAGGCACTAGAGCCACATCATTATGTTATAGAGGCACTAGAGCCACATCATTATGTTATATAGGCACTAGAACCACATCATTACCTCATACACTGAGGCACTAGAGCCACATCATTATGTTATAGAGGCACTAGAGCCACATCATTATGTTATATAGACACTAGAGCAACATCATTACCTCATACACTTAGGCACTAGAGCCACATCATTATGTTATAGAGGCACTAGAGCAACATCATTACCTCATACACTGAGGCACTAGAGCCACATCATTACCTCATACACTGAGGCACTAGAGCCAAATCATTATGTTATATAGGCACTAGAGCCACATCATTATGTTATAGAGGCACTAGAGCCACATCATTACCTCATACACTGAGGCACTAGAGCCACATCATTATGTTATATAGGCACTAGAGCAACATCATTACCTCATACACTGAGGCACTAGAGCAACATCATTACCTCATACACTGAGGCACTAGAGCCACATCATTTTTTTATATAGGCACTAGAGCCACATCATTACCTCATACACTGAGGCATTAGAGCCACATAATTATGTCATATAAGCACTAGAGCCACATCATTACCTCACACACTGTGGCACTAGAGCCACATCATTATGTTACAGAGGCACTAGAGCCACATCATTATGTTATATAGGCACTAGAACCACATCATTACCTCATACACTGAGGCACTAGAGCCACATCATTATGTTACAGAGGCACTAGAGCCACATCATTACTTCCTACATTGAGGCATTAGTGCCACATCATTATGTTACAGAGGCACTAGAGCCAAATCATTACCTCATAATCTGAGGCACTAGAGCCACATCATTATGTTATAGAGGCACTAGAGCCACATCATTATGTTATATAGGCACTAGAACCACATCATTACCTCATACATTGAGGCACTACAGCCACATCATTATGTTACAGAGGCACTAGAGCCACATCATTACTTCATACATTGAGGCATTAGTGCCACATCATTATGTTATAGAGGCACTAGAAAAAACATCATTTTTTTATATAGGCACTAGAACCACATCATTTCCTCAGACACTGAGGCACTAGTTTCAAATCATTGTTTCACAGCTACTAGAGCCTCATTATTATGTCAAAGAGGCACTAAGGCCTCATCACTGTGTCATGAATGCACAAATGCCACATTATTGCATCATACGCTGAGGTTATAAAGCCACGCCTGTATCTCATACGGAGGCACTAGATTTACATACAGAACAGACTCGGCGTGTCTGAAACTCCAACCTCCTTTTTACATCCAGTCCGATACGCAGGAGTTAACAAGGACTGAGCGCTCATTGTTCTCCGGACAGAACGACACGACACCAAAACTGTCTAGCTGAGCCTCTGCGGTTTAAACAAATGGGCAATAAAGCTTTTTAAAAATGCACCATTTCTCAGCCTGTCGGTCCTGGTTAAAGTGAGCGGTCCCGCTGAGGTTCCTCTCTGACCTCCTGAGTGTGACGGATGTTTTTATTGGTGTCTTACTGACTCTGGAGTGATGCGCCTATTACAAGGGTCACGGGGGGCCATTATGGCCCCCAACCCCCCCAAACCCAGCCACCCTACATGGCTTGACAACACAAGTTGGGCTCTATTCCCTAAAAAGCTAACTTTTCCCAAAAGCACCTTGCAGTGGACAAAGACAAAAAAACATCTTCATCATCATCATCCACCCTTGGCTACAACTCCCTCGTCTCGCCTTCGCCGCAATTTAAATTTGTTCCACTCCATTTCCCAAACACTCACATGATCCCTCTGCACAAGTTCCACATTACATGCATGTCATGGCCGTCCACTCGCTCGTCCAGGGAGGGAGGGGGGAGGGAGGGGGCTGCAGAAACATGCTGCAGTGAATTGAATCAAACGGTGCAGACAGTGGCGTCGCTGTACGAAGGAACTCAGGCCTCATTATCAGCCGCGCTCCCGAGTTATTTACCGACTAAGCATTTTTGACACGGGACCGCAACTCGCAAATTAGCTGCGGTCCAAATCTCAACGAGGTCTCGCCAACCGCTCGCATATTTCCATAAGATGAAAACAGGGGCTTTTTATTTTTGACAGGCGAAACTTCTTCATTCTGCGATCCAAAGACTTCGGGATGATAGCGTGATAAATTATTGACATCCTGCATACTTAACCAGATTTCCCCTCTTGCCGAAGAAGCCAAACGATGAAGGGCAACAAAAACATATTCATCTATTCCCTCAGTGCTTCAAAACCCACCCAAAGTGTAACCTAGACCACCCGAGCCAAACACAAACACTTGAAGGGGATTTGATGATGCCCGAGCCAAGCGACGGCGGGCGGCGCCGGTAGCAGGAGGCAGCGAGGGGGAAGTTTTGAAGAGCCATGCTGGGTTTGCTGGCGGAGATGACACTGGAGCCGCGACACCGCTCACCGGGATGCGTTTTAGAAGCGTGTTCTTCCACCCTCCAAACGATGGCACTTCTAGGAGGTGGAAATAGATCCTTCTGTTCACACACACTTTTTTTCACTTCTGCTACTGAATCATGAAAAAGCTCTTTTTTTGGGGGGTTTTTGTTTTTTTCTATGAGGTGCCTGAAAGCGGAGTTGGAGCTCATTAAAACTACGTTTTTAAAGTCAGAACAACGACTGTTCTGACAACACAGATATTATCGGTACGTTTATCTGACCTAAAAGTTGATTCCAGCAAAATCTGACCTACTTCAGGCAACCCCACCACCCCTCCCCCCCTCCCCTCCGGTTGCCATAAATTGAAGTTGTCCACAACTGTTAATGTCATGTCAAATTCAACTTTGGGACGCAAAGGGAAGCTGGGCCGGTTCATAACGTTTAGGATCAGGTTCTACGCGGGGAGCAGCTGTCGGCCCGATCCTGATCCTGCCAGATCTGAGCCTCTTTACAAACACACAGACCCGCGTCTCAGTGGAATACGCCCAGACGCAAAGTCTTAATTACGCCGTGCGAGCCGAGCAAACCGGGGCCAGAAATCTCGCTTTTTTAAAATCGATCATGTCGGACGTTGACCTCATCCGCGGGGGGTTGGGCGGGCGGGTGGGTGGGATCAGCCAGGGCTTGGAAAGGAAAACAAACTGGGCTCCAGTCAAGCTCCGTAATGGATCCATGGGAAAAGCTTTGGAAAGTGAAACTGGCTCCGGAGAAGCGTGGACAGTAAGTGTTGACAGAAACCTTCAGATATCTGAGAAAACAAATCTTTGTTTTTAGGTCAATTTCACATATATAAATATTAAGGATACACAAACGGATGTCAGAAAGTTTAAAGTAGAAGTAGAGCCGACAGGAGTGTTTGTTGAGTTTTATTATAAATAAGCACCGAGTGAGTTTGTTCCCATAACTCTCCCATCAAGGGGGTCTTTTTGACAGAATGAACCACGTGAATAAGACATAAAGACTCGGCTTATGACGTCGTCCCTGATAGCAAAGGTATGTGCCCAAAATAACTCCGAAATCCCAAGTTATGTCTGAAAAACACTGTTTTTCTTTCATTCTTCTTCAAAAAAACATTCTTTTTAAAAACAAACACTTTTGCCTATTGAGTAAAATATGATATATATATATACAAGATTTATCTCCTCGAGTCGATGTGTCGGATTTGGACTAAGTTGGATCAACGGATAGGAAACTGTGTCCGAAAAATAGTGTTTTTTCATGAAGCGCCCCCTAGAGAGCAAAAATATCAACTTTTTAGAGTTCATTCATATTCAATTTGAAATTTTGTCTGGAAAAACTATGTTTTTAATAAAAAAAAAAAAACTCCCCCTGGTGATGAAAACATGTTTTTATTATTAGAGTAGATTATGACATATACAAAATAAATCTCCTGGAGTCCATGAACCGAATTTGGACTAAATTGGACCAAGAGTTCACGGGCCACAACTTTTTGGAGGAAGTAGGAAAAAATTGTTGGGTGTCCCTGGTACCAAAAGGAAGGTCCAATGAAGGACAGCTGCTGAACTATGAATTTGCTCAAGGGCGCTGAAGAACCATTGATGCTGAGGATGTTGAGGAAGTCTAGCCTCTGGTTAGTCCTGGTGGAAAACACACGCCTGTAAAAGGGGCACCAACACTCAAGTGTTGGTGCCCCTGGCAGGTGGTTTTAATGTTATGGCCGTTCAGTGTGTAATGAAAGAATGAGAAAATTACATTCAAACAGAACCTTCAGCACCGCTTTTTGTTCTCCGGACACTGAAGTCGAGACTTTGTTTGTCCGTGTTTGTCTTTCTCCGTCTGTGCTTGAGAGCCGGAGAGGGTTCAGAGTTCAGAACCGGGCTTTTTCGCTGGTTCAGTTTTTCCTCACAGGAAACAAGTTTATGAGAAGGTCCATTTCTCTCAACCCCCGTCCTCAGTACCACAGCCGCCGGTTCTGTCGGCCCCCGGCTTTTGTTGTTTCATCTATTTATTTAGCTGCCGGAGTGAAATGGCTTAGTGACAAATTGGAGTGTAACGATAATGACCGCGATGGTTAACAACGCACGCTCCTCACGGAACAGAGGGGGGGGGGCTTTTCCAACGCTCCTTTCTCTCATTCTTATCCTGGGGTATTTCACGGCGTCTCCGTGTGAATGACAATTACTGCCCCCCCGACGTGAATGGGAGCTCCGAACTTTGTTTCCTCTCCGCAATCCAACGTGGCGATGACGGAGCAGGGCGCCGCTTGTGAATGAAACACACAATAAGAAGGAGGGGGTGGGGGGCTTGGCGAGGGTGGAAAAGAAGGGGGTCAAGAATCAAAATGGGAATGACATTTGCCATCAGCGGAGACCTTCTTTGTGCCAGCCTTTTCCCAAAGTGAGCCTGCAAAAAAAATAAAACGGGGGGGGGGGATCTGCATTGCAAATTGGCGGCGCTCTGGCCCTTTTCACAAGTGGACAGGCGGGCCGGGGCACGGTTCCCACACACACCCAATCCGTCATTCTATCCCCATCCCCCTCCTCCTCTTCCTCCTCCTCCGCCCGCTCCTCCCCTCCACCCTCCATCCTAACCTCGGCTCGCACCAAATGGCCTTAATGGACGCCACGGCGGAGGCGGCCCAGCGTTCTCCCAGGCTGATTCCACAGAGGAGGCGCACACAGTGGGGGCTTTGTTCCAGCAGCAAGGCCCTGGGAGGGTCCGGGTCAGGGGGGGAGGAGACGGACAGCTTTGACAGGCTGCGAGTGAACGTGCAGTCTGCAGAGTGCGGGGGCTCCCCGGCGCTGAAACGAGTGTTTGTTTGTTTGTTTACCCTCGGTTTTAACCATCCGAAGAACTTTTATGCGCCAGACTTCATTATGCGAGGCGGATGAACGCGGCTCGCAGACGCCGTCGGACCTTTAAAACGGCGGCAAGGACCCAAACCTCCGCCATGGTTAGATGATCCTATACATGCCTGATCCATGTCTCACCCTTTCACAAAAATTGGCCCAACAGTTTTTGTCTAATTGGGGAAAATGTTGAAAATATAAATAAATGTCACACTGTTATGGGATCTTATAAAAGATTTTGTAGATCCTCACCAAGAATGAATCGGTTCTTTCCTGGCCCAGGCCCACAAATGTCAAGTCTTGCAGGACGCCCATTAGTCCCTATGGAAATTTCATACAAGTTGCTCCTTGAAGGAGGTGTCTAACAGGAAAAATACACAGGCCGTCGCCGCCGCCTTCGCCAAAGTCACAAAATGTACAAATAATATTCATAAAAAATGAATTGGAATGCTAAAAGGATATTAGCATATAGAGAATAAATAGCTTAATTCATTCAATTTATTGTAGAAAACTAATATAAATAATAATATATTATAAATAATCAAGTATTATAATAAATAATGATATAAAAATATGAATAATATACAGTATGAATACCATAATGCCCAGAAAACACAGTAGACTGTATAGTTTACAATTTATTGTGCATTTATAGCCAAAGTAATGTTATTTGACCTATGATGCAACAGAAAACTAATATCCCTAATTAATACGCATCAAAAACAGCACAATAAAGAGAAAAATATGAAATATAAAGACATGATGAGACACTTCAGTCTTTTATTATCCAAGACGGGAAATCATTTCTTACCGTCAATAGTATAAGATGGATAAAACAATAAACCACTGACCGAAACGAGCCTTAACTCCAATAAAATATACAATAAACACACAATTAAAACTCTAAAGTCATCAAACTACCGTTAATATACAGCAATTTATTTCATTTCTACTCTTTATTAGGGAACTTTTTCTTTGACTGTGTTGCATCATCTAATATCTTTCGTAAGAACGGCATAAAAAAAAGAATAATAATGAATGAAAAACACGTTTTGCACAGCTGAGAAGAAAACTGTACATTAGATACACTGTAAAAAATGTTTTTTGTATAATTTATGGTAAAATATCAGCAGCTGTGGCTGCCAGTATTTCGCTGTTAAAAACAAAATACTTCAAACATTACAGTAAAATACAATTAAAGAAACGTGTACTGTAATGTACATGTGTACTGTAAACTTAAAGTACGAGGACGTTACATCAAAAGACAGTAAATACCGATAAATTCTGATTTTTAGAAACCTTGAAATCAACAGTATTTCCAAATTAAACACTATTAACGTTTTGTTTCAGTAGAAATTAAAGGTTTTTTTTTTTTTTTTACTGGAAATCTTTTACTAGCTCCTCCCACACAGGTGTCTTCAACCACGGTGTCTGATTAGACCCTCCCCTCAGGACCTCAGGAGCAAATAGACACCTGGTGATTGACAGGACATTTCTGTTTACCTCCTTATACAAAAACGAAACTTACAAATATAAAATCAAAGACTCTCAGTCTGCTATGAGTTCTGTGCCCCTAATCTCTGACGGATCGGTGATCATCTTAGAATTTAAAATCTGTTCTGAGGTCTATGATTTGATTTATTTCAGTCATATTTACATTCCTCCCACTTTTCCTACGCATCAATGTTTATTTACAAACATACAAGAATACAGCCGCCCCAAAATCACGTCCCTGGGTGGGCTTGAACCACCAACCTTTCGGTTAACAGCCGAACGCGCTAACCAATTGCGCCACAGAGACATTCTCAAAAATTCACATTTATTATTATGTTTTTTATTGTTTGACGGTAAAGATGTAGGCTGAAGCTGCTGCTTATTACGTCGACCCTTTTTCTACGTATCAAATTCTGTTTGAGATATTCTCCCAAACTAACGAAAGCGTAGAATCTCCAAAACAAGTCGGAAAACATAAAGTAAATCTTCTGCCAGATCGAACTCTGAACCGTGTTTTTTTGTTTGTTTGTAATGTGTTTTCGATTGTTTCTCTCTCTCTCTCTCTCTCTCTCTCTCTCTCTCTCTCTCTCTCTCTCTCCTTCTCTCTCTTTCTCTCTCTCTCTCTAAACCCAAACTGTCATGGGAGAAGGCTTGGGTCTGCTCAAGGTTTCTGCCCTTTAAAAGGCAGTTTTTTCTCGCGGCTGTCGCCAAGTGCTGTTCATGTTTTTTGGGTCTCTGTAGGACCAAAACATAAAGAGTTCTGGACCTGGTCTTTTTGGAAAGCACCTTGAGGAGATATTTGTCGTGAATTGCCGATTTATGAACAAAATCGTTTTGATTTGATGTCTATTAACAAAAAAGAGGAAGAGACACAAATGGACGAAGGAAGGTTGAAGGAGCCGTGGTAGCAAACGATGAGTGGTGGAAACAAGGTGGCATTCAATGTTGATGTGGATCCAACGATCCCGATGGGAATTTCTAGAATTTCCTGGGATCAGCTAAAGTTTGATTTGATCTCATCTTAAAAAAACAAACAAAAAAACCCCGTAAAAACGATGAAGAAGATATTCAACGACCGACAAACCAACCAATCATCAATTACAGGAAGTTGCAAAATCACGTAGATGGTGACGACAGGAAGTACAACCGAATACTTCCTGTCGAATACTTCCGAATACTTCCAAACCGAATCAAATGCGTGCAATTTGGAAAAAAAACATCAGCATCAGCATGGAATCAAACAACATAAGAAACACCGTCTCTCCATCTTTGCCAATCCTGGTCCTGAAGAACTGAGCCGCTCACGGATTGGAGAACCTTCTCAGTTTGTTCTGGGCCGCCCGAAAAGTTTTGCAGGGAAAAGTTTTTGTTTTCCTTCACGCGTACTTGAATCTCATTTTAAGCACAATCGGAAGAAAATCCACGAGTGCCTCCACAAAACAAACATATTATTGTGAAAACTTTTCCTGAAGGTTCATGCGGGGAGACGTCGGGTCCCGGTAGGAAGCAGGAAATACGAAGTAGGACCTGTACTCTTTTTTCTCGCCTCCTTTTTTTTCAGATTTCTTTTCACTTTCCCTCTCGCTTAAAATTTGAACATCTGTTGGGGAAATTAGCTCATGGAAGCGCGGCCAAGAAGCCGGCGAGTCAGCCGACACCGGAAAAATAAGGTGAGACGGCTGCTGAACGTGTCGCGGAGGCAGACGAGGGAGGACGCCGCGTATTAAAGCTCATCCGTCTGCGTTACTGATGTTATTCTGCATCTGGGCGCCTGCAGACATTCACTCGCTTCTGAAACCTGATGCACGATGAAGGTGGGGGGGAGGAAGGCTCGTTTTCAAGCGCTTTCAGTTCATTTTCATCATTATTTGAAGCGGCACCCGCCAAACGATGAGATGTAGAAAATGTTTATTCATGAGTTTAGCTCTAATCTGGGTATTAACTTCTACCGTTTTAGGGATTACAGGTGTTTTTTTTATCAACTGTTTACCAGATGCTACGCGTGGTTTTACCCTCAGACTGCTATTGAAGTACTCGTTCGAATGATAAATGCGTCGTCCCAGAGCTCGCTGCAGAGAAATGATCGTAAACTGTGACCCCCGTTAAGTCGCCTTTGTCCGAGCTTTTTAATATAAAGACTTTTTTTTTACTGCCGACCTCGACATTATCCGAGAGAACGGGCTCTGGGTGTTTTTGTAGTTCCCAAGGTCGCCTTAAAGCACTCCGCTGCTCCCCATTACTCAACATACACTGTTGTCCTGTAACAACATCAATCAGCCATAACATTAAAACCACACGACTAATATTCGCTCCCTTTGCTGCCGAAACAAATCTGTGCGTCTTTACGCCTTTCTGTTAAAACCCAAATAACCGCAAGAATTATGCCGCATTAACAATTTAAGGATTTAATCGGTTTTAATCTGGAAGATCTGTTGTAATTTGTTTATCCTGATTTCATCTGTTATATGTTATACTAAATTGAATAAACAGTTAGGAAGTTATATTTGAAAAAAATTGTTTTTTTTTATAGAAAAAGCTCCTCCTACTGAGTAAAATATGAACTATTTGAGTTAAACACAAGATTTTTAACATAGATCTCCTCAAGTTTAATCTACTTCACGGAATTTGGACAAAATAGGACCAAGGGTTGAGAAAATATGGCCTGAAAACTTTTGGAGATAAAGCCTCCATTAGTTTCAGAAATATTCAACTGACTTTTTCCAAAATCACTCCAGTTCTTCCTCACACTAAAGTTTATGTAGCTATAAAATTTGAATATGGTCCACGATACATTTTTTGAGTTATGACGTCAACATTAAGGATCTGCGGCGTACAAGGCGGTGATGATGATGATTCCCGTTATATCCCTGAATTTTCCACGTTATATTTGTTTGATTTGTTTTATCCTTTCAGTGTTGTTGTTGTTTTTTGGCTGTATGTGGTTTTATGACACCAACAGTAAGATTGTTGTATAATATTTGTCGTAAATGTGTAACTTTTAAGATTTTAATGCAAATTTGTGTATTTGTGTATTTTGTGAAAATTGACCAAAAGGTTGAAGATATAAAAACAATAAACAAACACATCACTGAAGGTTAAATGATGCTTGTAGGCAAGTCCTGTAATAAGATGTTAAATAAACATGATGCATCATGTTGAACATTATGGGATGCACAGTTACTTGAATACGTCATTAAAAGTGACCCCAAGGACCCAAAATCAGTAAATAATTCACTCAGACGTCTCTTTTTCTTTGCTTGGCAACCTCAGAAAAGCAGCTAAATTCTGCCGTCACCCCGGGACGATTATGCAGATCAGCAAAAAAAGAGAAATATAACAGGCAGAAGTGAGTTTGTGAGGGTATTTATTTTTTCCTCAGACTGGGAACCTGCTGGTTTTATATTGGCCTGTGTGAAAGTGGGGGGGCCCTTTGTCAGCGCGGCCCCGTCTCTCTGTCTCCGCCTTTATGTTTGGACGCTTTGAGACGCGACGTGAAGGTATGCGACCGGGCGGCGTGCGGAGCTCAGGAATGAATGGCTTCCACGTTTTAAGTCGTTTTTAAAGTTCGGGGTTGTTTTCCCCTTCGATCCAGCAGTTATGGGCTTCACGTGCGTGAAAGGGTGAATATTAACACTTCAGATGTTTGATCAAGTATGCGAGGGTTAAAAAACACCAAAGAAATACAATAAATGATAAATTTAGGAGCAAATCGCATCAAAAGATAAAAACTGAAAAATCGGGTTTCTCATTAAATCGCTGACTGTGTAAGAATTTAAATATGGATTCTACCTAATAAAAACTCAATCACAGAGGAGGCTTAAACTAAAGATGGAGACCACATCGAGGGTCGACAGGACACCGATTTGTCCGTGTTTAATCTGAGGCATTGTGACAATTTTGTTCTTGTTTTATTTACTAATTTTATAGAATTCTGAAAAAACAGGCGGAATATAAAATACTCAAATTACAGATTAAACTCAAAATAGATCAGATTTTTTTTTTTTCATGCCTCCTTCTCTATCAGCAGAGCTTCACAGAATCATTTCCAATGAAAACGTTTTCATGCACAGGCCTCAATAAGAGCCAGAAAACTTTCAAGTTACAAATTACATCTAAAATCTATCATTTTTTTATTTACAATATTTACTAAAAAGGAAGTTTAAACGACCCTTGGTAAACGGCTGATTTAGCCGTTTATTTTTTTTCTGCCACAATAAAACTGTAAAATTAGACTGTTGCTCCTCGTATCTGTTCCTGCAGTCAGGAGCAGCTGCATCTCAGAAAACAGCAAATTCATGTATTTTGACACTTCATGTATTTTGGATTATTATACTCTGGATAAATGCTGATATCTTACTAAAGAGGAGCGGGGAGGAGTTGATTGACACGCCGGCTATCGCAGTGCATTCTGGGATTTGTAGTGTCTGTGGTGTTTGTGCTGAACACTAGCGGGCCAGTTATTATAAAAATTGGATATTGTGTCCTGGGATAGATATAATTGTTTTGAGGGCTAGATGTGGCCTTGAGTTTGACACATGTGACCTAATGGCTTCATGCAAGCCAATGGAAAAATTTGCATAATCCTCATTTTATTTATTACTTCAGTAAACAGTTACCTGATATGTACATCGTCTCAAAGCCTAGTTTTCATCCACATCAGTACATCATGATGATTTTAATTTCACTCGCGAGTGTGTTTAGTTGTTGATCTGATCTTGTTTGGAGCATATCTTGTAAAATACCTCTTCTAGCTTTACCAATATTTTATTTTATTTTTTTCCCCGTGGCCTGGGATTTTAGCTACGACTCATCAAAAGTGCCCTCTGATGCTTTTTCATGGAAATGTGATTTTTTTTTTAAGGCGATTCTATACACACACAGTAGCGGGCCAGAATAACTTTAATAATGCGGGCTGCCAGTAGAACCAGAAAAACCTCTCCAAAATATTAAATTAAACACACAGATTTCAATCAAAACATTAAAATAAAATAGAATAGAAATGAATCTCTACTGTGAAAATCGGATTTTGGGTTTGGGTTATTTAAAAGTCGTTTAAACCAGCAGTGTGACAAGAATATGAGTGGATGATGTGAGGATGAATGAGTATCTTCAGTCTTGATGCAGTCCGTTCCGTGGAAAGTTCGTTACAGTATTTCCCCACAACCAACAATACAATCAGTCCGATCCAGTGAATCAAATGCAAAAACAAGATTCAACAAAGAAATCCATGCCGGGGTTTACAACCGGTCCTTTTTCACACAGTCCAAAACAAATCAACTATATTTACAAAAATTAACGGGCAGAACCGAATCTACTCACAGAACCGAGTCCAGTCAGTTCGTCATGTCATTAATTTTTAGCGCCTGTCTATTAATTCACCGGTACCTGCTCCTCTCTGAAACTCAAGCGAGGGGAACAAACCAGAGCGGTTCCTTGAGCGGACCTTTTGTCAGAAACTCCTTCTCCGTCGACACGAGCGGTACAAACGCGGACTTAACACGCGGGTCGTCGCCGAGGTAGGCCGCTGTCTCCGCTACTCTGAACAACCTAATCCCCGTCTATACAGTGAATTCCTCAGGTGGTTTGCGAGCTCATGATTGGATAACGGTATCAGTGTGGGTGTGAACTGTTTGGAACGTGAATGAATCTCTGACAGGTGTGCGGCGACGTGATGTGACGTGATGTGACGCGGCTCTCCAGGCCACGTATGATTATCAGATCAAATCCATCCCTGCACTTCCTGTCCCGTCTTATCCTTGCGGAATCGTGGCGGCGCACCACCAGATGTTCCACCGTCACATCGTAGAATAAGAAAGTAGAAGACAACGTTACACCTCGAGGGAAAGACGGAGAATTTCATTTCCACTCTCGCCGACTGTGTTTCTCATTAGCGGCTGAAGATGCGCTCTGGAACGCGGTCTCGACTTGCAGCTGACGCTAAAAGGATGAGATGAGCGCCGGAAAGGAAATTCAACAGGAAACCGTCTTTAAAAATGTTTTTTTTTTTTCATGCTACAGCAAGGAAGTGAAAATGAGAATGTCAGAGTTTGACAGAACGGAGCTCTCAGCCTCCGTGAGGCGACTGTTAACGAGCGAGCTGATTTCAAAGGCGCTCTGGGTCGGAGGGGCCGCACGTCCGGGCATCTGTGGAAAAGACAAGTCCCATATTGCTCGCTCGCTCGCTGCTCCTCTCTCTCCCCCTTGAGAACTGACAGAAGTTTCAACAGTGGCAGTAAATTCACTTTGCAGACCTGCTGCGAGGCCGAGGAGTGCAGCGATGGGGAGGCCCCTCTGCACTTCAAGGACCCCGAGCGTCTGCCGGATTGTCTGTCAGATACACTAAGGCTGATTTAAAAAAAAATCTTTTTTTCGCAGAGCTACAGCTGTGAACCGAGCGCCGAGGCACCGGGTGGAGGTGGAGGTGGAGGTTGTGGATGTGTGACAACACTACAAAACAGTTCTGCAGATTTAGAGAATAAAGTCACTGCATTATAAGTGTATTATATTGTCAAGATTTCGAAATTCTAGCGAGATAAGGAGGACAAAATACTCTCATTTCACTTATTTATAGGAAATACATTCATTTATTTGGAGACTTTAAGTCAAAATAAAACAGATTTTCTGTGAGGTGGTTCCCGTATCTGACCAGGATTCATCCAGGACGCCTCTTCTGGAGGTTTTCCAGGTATGTCCAACTCTGAGGAGACCCCGAGGTAGACCCAAAACCTCGCTGGAGGGACTATGTGTCTTATCTGGCCTGGTAACCACTTGGAGACCCCCAGGATGAGCTGGTGAGTGTTGCTGAGGCGAGGCAAAATCCACTAGTTGTATTTCTATCAAACACTTGGGAAGCTCTGAAATCTTCTCATGTGTACAAACTTTGAGTTATAAACATTCATTTTTATGATGTCATAACATGCGATCTTTGCCCACATGCTCATGTATGCAGACGACTCTCCACTCGACCTTCTCCTGCTAAACATAAATTCTCAGGATGTCCATCTTTCAAATTCGACTCTAGTTCGTCTACACGGCTTACTTTCATAACAGCTGCAGCTTGAGGCGCGCCGCCGCTCTCAGTAGCCGTTGTTCTTCCTGCTAGCATTCGCTATTCCTCCATCTTTTGACGGCGAGGCTTTTGCTTTTGAAGATTCCATGTTCGCGAGGATCGTTTCGAGAAATTACAAACATTCTTCTTCTTCTTTTTCCATTTTTAGAAAACGTATTCTCATGAAAGGTGTTAGCTGACGTCCCATCGAGACGGGTTTTTGGAAAACATCAGCAGCTACGGTTCTCTCTCTTTCGCGTTTATTGTAGCGTTTTCAATCGTTTCACGCAAACCTGCGTGTTTGAGGAATGTTTCCACAATGTTCTCCAAATGCTTGTGGAAAAGCTTTTTCCATTTTTAGCAAAACTGTTGTGATGCATACGAGGCGGAAGTCGAACAAAGTCGCTTTGTTGCAGGTAAATAATCTCCGAGACGGGTTAAGACCGGTACCGATTCGATAAAAACTCCAGGAAGTGGGTCGGAGATATTATTGTACAGCGATGGAGTCTGTGAACTCGGAGTCACAGTGGCCTCGCTGCACACCTCTCCTGCCTCAGGGCCTGTTTTGCATGAATGTCACAATTACACCCAAGAGAATTTCCCGCTTTTTATATTTCTGCCGGTGAATAAAATCCTTTCAAAACGCAAAAGAAAAAAAAACAAAAAAAAAAACGATGTTGTTGATGTAAACACAATTTTTTTTTTTCTTTTTTACTTCAAATACGAAAGTGTTGATATTATGCAAACAGACTTCTGAGCCAGGTTTACACGCCGTTACGTTTGGAGACGTCTCCTCACATCTTTGCGAGAACTGCCTCTCGTTCCTCCCTGTGATCCGCCCGGCGCCAGGAGAAGGAAGGTGATACCAGTCCTCTTTGCAGTTTCCCCTCATCTGAAGCCGTGATTTCCTTCCTTATCTCGCAAATGTAATGAGATCTGTGAGAAATTTTGCTCTCCTGGTATCTTTCCTTCACCCACTCGCCGTCTCCAGCACCCCCCCCCCCCCCCCCCCCCCCCCCCCCCCCAGCACTCCGTTCCATTTGCTTTCAGCCACCCTGTGCATTAAGACTGGAATTTGAGTTATGTATAAATCTGTTCGGTCCATTCCTTTGCAAACACACCCACCTCCACACACACACACACACACACACACACACACACACACACACACACACACACACACACACAAACACACCACCCTACACTTCAGGCGGGGCTGGAGTATCCAGGATCTCCTCGGGAGGGTCCCCCCTGAGGGATACCTGCTGTTTGAAGCCATCTGCCTGGGTTTGAAAAACTCCAGTCCGGAGGGGGGGGGGGTTACAGAGGCAGGGAGGGCGATAGAAAGTCAGAAAGAGGAGATGAAGCAGAGATTTTTATTTATTTTTTTCTATTATTTGTTTTACATTTTTCCTTAGGGAGTACATTTTTTGATAATATCTTTTACTTTCGAGACGATGTCATCCTAACGTTTATTAACGTTTATAGTAACGTTTATTACTCCTAAAATTAACTTAGCCTCCAAATTTACCTTCATAGGTTCTGTCTCTTGTTAACGTTAAACTAAAATAAGTAAGTTTATATTCGTGATATTCATCCCGGAAGAGTCGGGGATGTTATGGAATGCTTTTTCATACCTGCATCCGCCGCCGCATTTTCGTTAATGTTAACGCGATAACTCAAGAAGCATTTCATGGATCAATTTCAAATTTTATACCAACATAGACCCTAAAGCAAGGAAGAACTGGACTGATTTTTAGAAAGATCCGTTCTATATTTACCACACTAGGGGGCACTTTATGTCCAGATATTATCCAACTATAGTTTTTTTCGACCGTTGGTTCAATTTGGTCCAAATTGGTTGAATAAGAATAAAATTTGAGGAACTCAATCAGAGGGATTGTTTGCACAACGCAGAGGATCGGGGGGCTTTTCGGAGATATAGGGTAGCATTGCTGATGGGGTCTATAGCTTAGACACGGTTTTTGGGTGTCATCATTATCGTTATTACGCCTAAATATAAAGATTACTCGTCTTTCCAGGAAATTCACCCTCATTGTTTGGGACTCTTGCTAAAATGTAGCTAAAATGAAATTGACGATTGATCCTCCATTTGACTATGAAATGATTTTCGTTGCATCTAGATTCTAGTTGGATGTTTGAGAGGAGGAGAAAATATGAACTCTTAACAGTTATAAGAAGATTCTATTCATTCCAAACGGGGGAAAAAATAAAAGCTTCCAGCAGCTCAGAGTTGAACAATACCATTAAAAAAAAAAGTAGGAGAAAGTGAAAATGGTGCTTGAGCGTCGCTGCAGCGGGTCCAGCAGATGGTGGTGGTTACGGGGTGAGGGGTACGGGAAGTGTTAACGGTTTCCTGAGGTGTTTTATAATCTGGTTGCTGTGGGGATGAAGGATTTCCGAAACCAGTCCAGCCGCTCTTAAAGGTCAGCTGACCGCAAGAGCTGCATCAATGTTGTGGAGGGTAAGGTTGTCTAAGATCTCCTCCACCTTCCCCCCATGTTCATGCGTTAACCACAACCTCCAGCGTGTGGGGGGGGGTCCGGCCCTCTTCACCAGATGTGTCCTGGTCTTTTATGATAACTCACAAAAAAGGACTGATTGGTGAGTCGTGTAAAAAATTTGCTTGGCGGAATTAAAGGGCGTAACCCTCATTAGGAGAAACAGCCGACTCAGCTTTTTCCCTCTTGAGGGTATCTGTAACTGGGGACCACTCCCACTCATTGTAACACATCTAGATATTTGCGGGTTGGCACAAGCTCCATGTCCAACCCAAGCGATGCTAACCAGCTGAAGAGGCGGCTTAGACCTACAAAAGCCCCTAACCACCTCAAGATGTTAATCCTTCCTTGTACCCTTTTCATTGAAGGCATCAAATCACCCTCACTTTGGCCCCTCCCCTTTGATCAAATTACCATGTTAGACCGGACCTGGGCTATTGTCTTGGTCAACACGGCTCCCGAGATCACAGACGCACTCCTCCGGTGCATCAAGGTGGGAACAGAGGTGGTCCTAGTTCTCCTAGATTGCCCCTCAACTCCAGTCGTGTCAGTCCAGGTGAGGAGGGCGTCCGATTTGTCTAAGATTTGCGTCTCTACTCTTTGCAGATGATGTGGTTCTGTTGGCTTCAATCACTCATTCTATCCAGCACATACTAGCATGGGAGTCAAACCGAGGCGTTGGGTGGGAGTTGACGTTTCTCGGGGTCTTGTTCACCAGGGGTGGGATGTCTCCAGGGGTTTTTCTAGCCACATCAAACCAAGAGGAAACTCGTGCATAGAAGAAGAATTCTCCGGAGGGATCACTTCTCATCCGGCCCGGGACACCCCCAAGACTTCACAGGACGAGCTGGGGAGTGTTGCTAGGGAGAGGGACATCTGGAATACATCGTTGGGGTGCTGCCAGAGCATCCAGAGTTTGTGTTTTACTCTAATAGTTCATAATCAACTCGCTAGGGGGAGCTTTTTACAAAAAAATAAAGATTTTAGAGCATAACTTCTTAGACGTTGGTCTGATTTAGTCAAATTCAGTGGATATGAATCGACTCAAGGAAATCTATGTTGTATATATATATATAATCATATTTTACCCTTATTTGAATCTAATAATTCATATTTTAAACACTTTGGAGGACCTTTTTACGAAAAATTCCGTGTGAACAACCTAAAATGAGTATTTAGTCTGGCTAATGCTAACTAGCACCTGGCTCATTGGCTCTCAACGACCGGACCAACTGTATGATATTAAACAATGCTGACACACACATGAAAAACACACAGTCTTTGTCGGGCGTGGTGCGACAGCGGCGTTCTCCATCGGACTGACTTCACGTCGTTGATCCTCCTTCTGAAATGAAAAGCGGCTCAAACCTTTCGTGTGTCGCCGGCTTACATTTCGTATCACAACCTGACTCTGAAAGATCAATAAAGCGGGTTTCCTCCCAGAACGGCTTCATGTACCAACATCTCCTGAAAGTCATCTTAAACGTCTTTTACTTGAAGTGAATGTAGAAGCTTTGAGGCGAGATCAAACGGCTTTACGCAGCCAGATAAGAAACCACCTCTCCGTGTTCAGCCGCCAGCCCCCGGCCGTCGTCCCGGCGTTTTCTTGTTCGTTCTGTGGTCTCTCTATCGGCGTACATACATTCCTGCCTCTGAACTCTCTGCAGCCTGTGGCGCTCAAAGGAAAGTGCATGTTTGATTTAAGCTCATCGTATTAAGAGGCTGAAGCGTCGGCTCAGGTTTGAACGGCGGTTTGACAGAACTGAGACTTGTTGTTTTTAACCATTACTGTTCCCCTTCAGGAAACCACACATGGTGAAAAAAAAAGAGTTCAGGGTCATTTTACTCATCGGGAAAAGAAGAAGTATTATATCGTTTATGCAGAATAATGAGCGATGCATTATTAAGGCCATATTAAAAAGAAACTGGAGAAAATAAATATTTGCAATATTCTAAAAAAAATAAATTCTGGGGTAAGAAAATATTTTTTTTTTTGTAGGAAATGTCATTATGGACATATTCTAATAATTTCACAACAATAAAAATGTGATTTTATAAGAAGAGTTATATTTTCAATAAACAAAGGTTTCAAATTTAGTAGGAAATTAACTTTTTATTATGAGATTGATTTTTTTTTTTGACAATAAAATCTTTTAATATTATAAGACTGGAAATAAATCCTGAATGAAATTGTTGAATAAAGATGTGATTGGAAGAGAAAAAAATGTATAATTTTGTAAGAAAAGTCATTATAAGAGCAGAGTAATAATTTGACAAGAGTAAAGTTGTAATTTAATTAGAAAAAAAAAATCATTAAAAAAAGTTAATTCTACAAAAAAATACCGTAAGAATATAATAATTATTTTACAAGAGTGTAGTTATTTAAAAAAGGAATTACAATAACTATCATCGTACGAATATATTCACAATTTCACATGACTAGAAGAAAAGCTGTCATGATAAAATAAATTAACCTTTAATGAGAATAATCTTTTTTTTTGAGAAAAAAAAACATTAATATTACAAAAAAAAATTCATTAGTGGAAATTTAAATGCTGTGTAGTTCAAATATAATTAAAGATCTCCTTCTCAGGGTTACCACAGCGGATCACCTGTTTCCCACCATGATGTCGGTACCCCTACGGTATTCGTTAACCCGGGACCTGACCGATCGGACCAGTCCGCTGGTTTTGGACCCCTTTGCTTCAGGTTTCACATGAAGAACCTTCAGACTGCCGTTAGCGCTCTGCTACACAATTTTTAGCATGTGCTTCACAAAGATGTGTTAAAAATATCTCGTTAAAATACCTTGTGGAATGTCCATTTCTTCCGTTTGTCAGATAATAGTTTTTGGACGAATGGGATGTGTTTTTCTTTTTTTTGAGTCATTTCACACACTAACTCCTCCATATGCTGCGCCATCTGTGCTCCACATAGCGGATCCGCTCTCTATTGGACCGGCGCTCAAGCTGGCATCCTTACCGATTGAAGCCCCAAATAATGGACTGGGTGTTCTGCACAGGGAGTCAACCCATTTCAGGTCCACATATGTCTTCATTCCACCCCACCCTGAGACCTGAATGGAGATCTTGGCCGTAGATGCTAAAGCGCAGCATGCTAGCAGGAGAGCATCCCGCGGCCCAATTCTGCCGAGGGCCCGCCGGGTTAAGGAGGAAAAAAAGCCTTTCTGCTTGTGTTGGCTCCGATCGCCGCTCGAGTTCGGTGGGCTTGACCTTTTCCAGACCGTTTGACCAACAATCTCCGCGGACACCCAGGGAGAGAAGGCAACCGAGGTGGAAAAAATGATTAGAGAGGGATTAGTGTTGTTGTTACAGTTTGACGTGGGTCTGAGTGACTCATCAGTTTACACCTTCTCGGTTTTGTAATGAATGTGGAATTTTAGAGAGAAAAAAACAGGCGAGAGAGGATGACAGCTACGTGAAGAAGAAGCTGGAGCCAATGTTCAGTAGGGGGAGTTTATCTCCTCCACATAGCCCATCATTTATGTCTCATCCCAACCTGTCACTCACACCTCTCGCACATGCTCAGTCTTCACTTCCTGATGTCTTTGTCATCATCAGGTCACATCAGTCCAGGATCCCAAGGGACAAACCCGGCTGCCTGAGTCGAGTGAGTTTCATGCTGCTTTTATGCGTACTTTCAGTTTCCACACATTCAAAAGCCTCGTCGGCCTCAGCAGAGTCATCAGCCACCGCCACCACCAGCGTCCGTGTCCAAAGGTGTATAAATCCTGTTGCACTTCCGAACAGTTACGTTTCAATCTCTCTGACGCCTCTGAGGGCCAGAGACCTCCTGACAATAATGCTAATTATCGGATATCACCTGATTCAATAAACGGCTGCTTTCATTCACATTTATTCATTTTTGAAGGAAAGTTTTCAACCAGCTTAGTAGAAGGAAAGGTGAGCACAGACTATATACACCGAGGTACCGACACGGTAGGTGGGTAGTTTCAATCTCGGTCGCCCGTTTACGTGACCTGCGATCTTTTCCGACCCGATGTTTTCACGCATCGAAATTGCCATATTTAAAATACGTGGCGGTGCTGAAAAAACTCCAGAACATAATGTCACGACGCGGGTCGTTAACAGATACAACTTAAACAGAAAGTTTTCAGAAACAGTGTTTACATGCAGCGACTGGATATCGGAAACACTTTCATGAAAGGACTTAGAGTACCTTCTTGCAAAGGAACAAAATCTCATTCAGAAAGGAACTTTCTTTCGGAAAGGGGTGTTTTAACGCAACATTTTAAATACGATTAGACGTCTTTTTGGAATCTATTCCGAATTAAGCCGTCGGTGTAAACCCGCCTACTGAGACACAGCTGGAGGGGAAAACACAGATGAACATGAACAATTACACAAGAAGAGAATGAAACGACACCGTATAAGACGGACACAGAGAGGGAGGAGGAGCACAAGTGAAACACAAAAACACAGGAGGGATGAGAAACATAACACAAAAACACAGGAGGGATGAGAAACATAACACAAAAACACAGGATCGAAGAGAAACATAACACAAAAATACAGGAGGGATGTGAAACATAACACAAAAACACAGGAGGGAAGAGAAACCTAACACAAAAACACAGGAGGGATGAGAAACAACACAAAAACGAAAGAAAGGGAATATAATGTTAGATAGAGCAAAAAAAAAAAAAAAAAAAACAGGACAGGAAGTGTAAAGCTAATCAAAATAACAAGGAGCGACACTTTCAAAGTAAAACAGGACGATGAAAATAAACCATCAAAACAGAATAAACCAAGAAATAACCCAACGGTTTTGACAATAACCTCAAATACAAACCGCCGGTTGGATTATTGAACCCGGTCCGTACATCAAACGGGTCGATGTCGATGATGTCGCCGGACAAAGTGGACAACATGTCGCGGCTTAAATGTTCTGAGCTCCGTCTATTCGTACTCGGTGCTGTGGGCTACATTCCACAGAGTCACGGCGTGGGTTGAATGTGGTGCGAAACGGAGGCCCATGTAACTGTAACCTGAATGTCGGAGCCGTGACGATCTTTGCAGTCTCAGGGAACACCTCCGCTAATTCAGCCTTCTATTTATCCACACCTCTCTCAGCAGGAGACGCACGCTTTCTTTTCAGCAACACTTTTCCACAGCTGGCTGCCGCCGACCTCTGAGAAACTCCAGGGTCTGAGGGTCCAGCTGTTGGAGAAGGAGGGAAAACCTGGAATATTTGATTCAGTAACCTGAAGGGGAACTTGGCTGATTTCACACATCATGGTCTGTTGACCAGTAACGGACCAGATGGGTCAGCCAGTGAAAACAGCTGGATAATGACCTATTTGGTTCTGGAGGGTGTTTGTGGAGCCTGAGTAAAAACAGCAAGCAAACACTTGCTGTTTTTAGGTCCACTGACCTAAAAACAGGAAGTGGCACCCTGAAATAGGTAACTAGTAACTAAGAAGAGTAACTTATTAGAAGGTTCTGCTCAACTTTTGACCCTGAGAAAAGTCATAAAAGGTTGTTTTTGCCTGATGAAGAGGAAAACACGAGCCGTGAGGAGGGGAGCGCGTCGCTCCTGTGGCTGGACCCAGAGATTCTGTCAGCGTTTACCTGCAGTGCTCTCATACACAAACAATGTTGTCCAATCAGGCCCGGTCTGTGGTTTGGCAGAGATCCGAGCTGACGGTGACTAATGCTGCTGTTGCAGAATCTGAGCTTGTTTGTGTTTGTACCAACATCTGCAGCTGTTGCTGCGGGCGGCGCCCTGTGGCGGCGATGAGTGATTGATTGCTGCCACAGGTGGAGGTGGAGGTGGCTGCGTCTGGACCAGGACGACTTGCTGTAAGTGAAGGAATCATAAATTCTACTCTCTACCAGATAACAATGAAGGAGAATTTTGGGTCGTCAGTCCAAAGCGTCTGCACCAAAGCAGTTCTGCAAAAAAGAGTGGGTCAAAATTCCCAGCGCGGTGATGTCAGACACATTTTTGCGTTTACATGTTGAATTTAGTTGAACAGCTCGCTTTTTATTCCCACCGTTGACAAATGAGGCGCGATGACGCCGTAATGACACGTAATTGAACGGCGTCCTCAATCCGCCTCATTCATCACCGCCGGTATGAAGAGCTTCAGCAGAAATTATTTACAGTGCTTGTCTGATGACAACTTTATGTGGTGCAGAGAATCTGCTGGGAGGCAGAGCCAGGCTTCCTTATGGAGATGTCTAAAACACACACACACACACACACACACACACAAAGCAGCTGTCAGTGAAACGCCTCTGTCTGCAGAGTTGGTGTATGTGTCTGTGTGTGTGTGTGTGTGTGTGTGTGTGTGTGTGTCCGTGTGTGTGTGTGAAGCAACCATGTCATATTTTATAATCTGTCAGACTGTAAGGAAACGTTCTGCTGTCTGCATTCATTCCTGCTGACATTTATTAGTTGCCAACATGACACACTGTGTGTGCGATTGTTTTCCGCCACGGTGTCAGTGTTTGTATCCGCGTGTCGGTTACACTCCACGGAATGTCGGTCCAAGTTGTGGTCACTCCTCACAGCTGTTTTGAGTTACTGAATTGCATTGTCTCAGCTTTCAGAGTGTCTCGTGGATTTTTTTTTTTCTTTAAACGATCCAGTGTAATAAATGTGTAATAACACAAGGAAATAGAATTATAGTTTACAGTGTCATAAAGTTTGTTTCTCTGAATTCAACAGGGAAACTTTTTTACCAGGAAGTCCAACAGCTTTTTTCATCACATGTCCATCATTGTATCAAAATCAGAATGCCTTTACTGCACTGTAAAAAAAATAAAATTGGTCTAATTAATAGTAAAATACCGGCAAAATACAAATCTACTGTGAACTTGTTTACGGTACAAGAGGATTACATGAAATGACAGTAAATTACAATAAAACTATTCTGACTTTTTTAAAACCTTAAAATCTTACAATTAGACACTTTTAACATTTAGTTTCTGTAGGAAATGAATGTATGCTCTGGCTAAATGATAAAAGTTTTTCACGGTACAATCAAATGTTTATACCAGTAAAATATGCAATTGCGACGGAAAAATACTGTTACTTTTACGGTAAAAACTTTTTTTTTGTTAATTTCATCAAAAGTGTATGATTTCATAGTAAAATTATGTTTTTTGCATCAACTTCGACCATGAAATTATTCATTTATTCAATATTTCTCGCCGTATCTACTACTGTTTTGAATTTTACCATCTCTTACACAGTTTTCGTTTTTCTGTCGCCGATCATCTCCTGCGGCTTCCACTTCAGCGTCTCTGATCAGCCCACCAAGCCTCTAGCTCCACCCCAAAAAGAACATCAAGGAATTAAAGGAACAATAGTAATAACCATATTGTGACATCAATAGTCCAAACAGCTTATTATTTTGTTCTCAATGAAGCGAAACGCTTAAGTTCTGGGACGTATTTGACCACGTATCTTTTTTGTTGCGTGAACGTTGATGTGTCCTGATGCGTCTCCGAGAAGGACGTAACAGAAAAATACGTCATCGGAGCTGGACGCGGTGGACGTTCTGGCGGAAGCACGTAACTCTTGAAGAGAGCAAACTTTGTTGGAAAAGTTCGTACATGTTTATCAGCTCTTCAGGTTCACAGGTAGCCCCTGATAGCTAGCTAAACAAATCTGGCGCTTTAACGACGTGGCTGATAACAACGCACGACGCCCTTGTATCGGAAGGGACGTAGGCAGCAACGAAACCGGAACACAAGTGGTCAGCTGGACACGGTCGGAGACGCGTGACGCACACAGGCGTTTAAACGGCGATGCGATCCGATTGGCCAAAAAGGCATTTCGAAGGTCTCTGATTCGTTCTCTGAAGAAAAAGTCTCCGTCCTGCTTCACAGAAACCTCCATTGCCAACATTTATTTTGGCAGCCGTGCTGCCGTTACACAGTCCGTTGAATCGAATGTAAATACGACCATGTTGTCCTTCATAACGTTCGCCGTCTGCCGTCGTAGAAGCGCCGAAAGTAGGAAAACCCCAGAAAGCCGAGGTAAAGAGACTCGTGTAAACAAATAAAAGCTAAGTGATTGTGTTTACGTAGCGAATGCATGGTGGGCTAAGTGTGTGCTTTCCGTCAGAGAGTGTATTTATCAGAGAAGGTTTCGGGCCTCATCTGCCAAATCTGCGAGAGCCCGCTGACCTTTAGGGGGTCTCCGGTGTTTTGCAATGGCGGCGGTGGTGGTAAGGAGGGGGGAGTGCAAGGCCACGGGGGGTTGGGGGGGTAAACTGAGAGCGGAGTTGGACGCGGGGATGGAAGGGAGGGAGGCAGGATGTCAGGGAGGTCCACTTGGCCATGAAATTAAAAAGTAAATGCAACGCGATACAAGGAAAATAAACAGCGAGGCGGGCCTCCCTGGTCTGGGTTTAAACATTCGGGGTGATTATTGAATTCTGCTGATTGTTTCCTGGCTCCCGCCTTAAAACAGAGAACTCACAACAATGAATGCACCATCGCTCTTCATTTGGTTACAACGTAAGCCGTTATCCAACGTGAGGTGTAATCTGTGGGACTATCAGAGTTCTGAGGTTTGTGGGTAATGTATAGATGTTGGTTTCCTAGACGACCATTTAAAAGAAATCAATTATTTTTTATTAGTTTGTCTGGAGTCTGCCGCCTCCATCCGTCGAGTCAGAGGAAACATGATTTAGACTCCAAGTAGCCATGATAAACAATTCTCTAATTGACCAGAACGGGGTAATGATGTTCGGCGTATTGGGTGTTTCCTGTTCAAACTCAATCCGATGAACTTTGACCCCTGCAATCATTCCCATGCTCCATGTGTGGTACCGCCAGCGGAGCCCACTGGAGTCTCACTCGGACCGGGACCGGCTTTTGAGGATCGTGCGGGGTAGAAATGATCGCACAGACTCGGAAAGCATTCAAATGTAAAAGGACAAGGAGGTCACATGATCAGGCGAGTCTTAAAGAGACAGTGACATTCAGTTATAGGACTAAATCTTCATCCTCTCTTATTTATTTATTTATTTATATTTAATTTTCTCATTCATTAGGTCATGGTAATTCTTGAAGATCAAATCAGAAGCAGCTTTTTTTTATTTTTTTTTGGATCATTTTTGCATTTTATTATGTTTTTATTTCATTTTTATTTTAAAGAAATGAAATCTAATGAAATAAGAAGAATTGTCTTCATTCACGTTTGTTCATCCTGTCATTCATCTAGATCATAATAAATTCTTGAAGTTGAATCAGAGGAAACTGGACTTCTTATTTTATTTATTTATAATTTTGAATTGTATTTCTTATCTTTTTATTATTGATTTTGTATTTTAGCATTTTTTTAATTTTTTTAATTTGTTTTCCTTATTATTTAATAAATAGTTAATAATTCTTTATTATTATTTTATCGTTCTTATTATTTATTTTATGTTTTAATGAAATCATTTTATTTTTAAAAATAAAGTCTATGATTTATTTCAACAGCTGCTGTTGAAATAAATCATAGACTTTATTTTGAATTCCAATGAATCTGTGTGAGAGGTGGATTTTGGAGAGGGGACAGGTGGAAATATTATGGTATGGATCATTTTTATCCTACTATGGTGATGTCATAACCGGGTTCTGCTCTGCCTCAGACTGACTAAAACAACTTAAATTTATTTTAAGTTGTTTATTTCACGGATCCGGTCTGTCATGCCAATCAAATCAAATGCAGAATTTTATGGATGTTGGTCAGAATCCTTAAAATCACCATAAAAGATGCGACGCCACCAGGCTTAAGGTTAAGTTTCGGGACAAAGATCATGCGGCGAGGGTGAAGAAAAGGTCATATTCTGCTCAGAACATCTGGTTTCGTTGCCTCAAACACAGCTGGAAACTCTCCTCATGTCACTTTGTAAATATTTGCTTTTGGTGCCACAAAGATGACCATAAAATGCCCCAACCATCACTACAATGACCCGGTTTCTTGGCCTTGGCTTCTTTGGTCCTGGAACAGCGGTCTCTTGCTTGGTGGCCCAAATTTCAAGCCAACTGCCGTAGTTAGACGCTGAAGAAAAAACACACGTCACGTTTCATCAACATATAGTTTGGCACGGAACCAACATAGAGGGGAAGTTGACTCGCGTTCAGAACTGTAGGTGAGGTCATTTACAACGATATCTAACCCAAGCCTGAAGCTGATCTTGGGGGGATTGATTATGACTTTCCTCCCCTCAGGCTCTCGGATTTAACCCTTTCATGCACAACCGTGTCCACTTCTTCAAATATATTCATGTGGTTTGAAGGTGTAGATCCGCCACTTCAGGTCCGATGGACGTTAGTGAGTCATTGGAAACAATCTATAGTTCTATGGAGGGATGTTTGGATGAAGGTATGACTGATGGATGGTTGCAGGGACGGATGATGAATTGATGGATGCATGGATAGATGGATGGATGGATGGATGGATGGATGAATGAATGATAAATTGATGGATGGATGGATGGATGGATGATGAATTGATGGACGTCTGATCCCACAGTGGAGCTACTTTGGCACAAAGTGTTGAAAAAGTTACCCGTGGTTCTGATAGAATGACATCAGAACACACAGTCCAACATGGAGATCTTATGATGCGCATAGGTGGTTTTAATGTTATGGCCGATTGCCGTTGCATATTGCCAATATCAAAATAAACGTGAGAACAGTTGAGTTCTCCTGCTTCATGTTCTGACAAACAAACTCTCGGCTGTTTTTCTCACCGGTCTGCAGCTAAAACTCCGATTTCCTTTTTTTTTTTCTCCTCCTTTTGTAACATTTCCAACTCAAAGGTTTTTAATTTATGTCCTGACCTGCAGATGTTCCTCCACACGGCACCGTGAGAGCTGGAAATACGACATGTTTTATGCTGCTGGAGTAATGATTGACACAGTCTGGTCCTTTTGGGTCGTGCAGCTCCCCTGCAACCAGGAAGTGGAAGAATCCAAGTCAGCATCCTGGCGGGGGAGTCCAGCAGCCGCGGCAGGAACGTCTGGAGGCGGTAGAGTCCAACGGTTTTAAAGGAAATATCTTAAAAACACTTGGACGGATTAACGTGACACATATTCACGGTACCTCCTTTAAAGATAAATATTATCATGAACTTTTTGTTTCTCTTACGTCCAGCACCAGTAAAAGTTTTTAATGTCTCGCCGTTTGGATTGATTGTCATGAAATTTGGAAATTGGACTTTTTTTTTTTGTCTTTAGAGGGAAATGAACATTTTGCATATATATAAATATATATTCAAGTTGTGACTGTGTCTCTGCTCTCGTCTAGTAAAATATGAACTATTACAGTTAAACCCGATGAATACGAGGAAGAACTCCTCAAGTTGATTCATATTGACCCAATTTGGACTAAATCAGATCAACGGTTGAAAAATTAGGGTCCCGAAAACTTGTAAGAGAAAAAGCTCCCCCTAGTGTGAGAAATATAAAACCCACTTTTCCCAAAAAATCTATCCAGTTCTTCCTCGCACTCAAGGTCTGTGGAGATAAAAAGTTTGAATATGACAAATACACACAATCTTATATTCTTATATTCCACCTGTACTTCACATATTGTATCTTCTTCTTCTTCTTCATTATCATTACTATTATTATTATTACGAGAATAAAAACTATGTGTGGTCCAGTAATCGACTTTAAAATAGAATTGCAGTTGTTTTCTCTATTCTTGATGATTGACAGATCTTCTGTGCATTAATCTGTCAATCATCCAATCATTTTCTTCGGTTTATCCAGAGTACGGTCAGAGAGGCCGCCGCACTGAAAAGAGTCCCCGCCTTAATGAGGGGGGGGCCGGGAGAGGGGGCTTTGTCCTGGGGGCTGTGCTGTCTGAGGCGTTAGCTCCTACGAGGGTCTCCCAAGTCAAAGTGGTCTCGGTGGGGAGGGACTGAAATCGATTTGAATACCCCAGTGATCGGGCTTCAAGGGAGCTGTGACACCCCGGCCGGAGGAGGGAGACCGGGTCACGGCTCCGGAGCCAGACCTGGAGGAACGGCCGTTGGCCTTTGTCCATGGAGCTCAGCTGGACCGGGGGGCTTAAATAGAGCCGCCATCCTGTGGGCTCAGCACTGCAGGGATGCAGTGGTGAATCAGAACCGGCCCCAGTCCGGATTAAAGTTAAAAGATATGAGGACAGAATGAGAGGTGGTGAATCAGAACTAAGTGGAACAATCGATATAAGTGGGACAATCGATATAAGTGGAACAATCGATATAAGTGGGACAATCGATATAAGTGGGACAATAAATATAAGTGGGACAAATGATATAAGTTGGACAATCCATATAAGTTGGACAGTTGATCTAAGTGGAATAATCCATATAAGTGGGACAAATTATATAAGTTGGACAATTGATCTAAGTGGAATAATCGATCTAATTGGAATAATCGATATAAGTGGAATAATCGATCTAAGCGGAGAATCAGAGTCAGAATCAGATATCAACACATCAACAGCTCAAATAAAAAATGGAGCGTTGCATTATGTGTTTTAAAGTTCTAAAATATTAGTTTGACTTTTATACAGTTCATTGGTTCTATTGTACAGACCGGGTTAAACAAACTAATAAAATAAAAATAAAGTAATACTAATATAGGAGCTAACTGAGAAAGGAAGAAAAATTGATCATCATTCTTAACTTATTCTTTTTTTTTCGTCTTCTTACGTTTAAATAACGAACGGATCCATGGTTCCGCTTGAGCCGATCCAAGACCACCTCTATTTGTTGAACAGAATTCCGAGGGGTTTGATCCTAAACTTGTTCCCAGAGAGGTTTCACACCTGCAGCTTTGGTCCAGATGTGACTTTTTGTAGCCTAAAAGTTTTTTTTTTAGTCATTAAAAGCACAAAACATGGAAACTTTGGAGATATAATAAACATCGTCTCACGACTTTTACGGTTGATTTGTATTGATTTGGTCTTCTGTTAAACCATCGGGGATGTCAGTCGTCATTCTTAACTTCTTCTGGCTTCACGTTATTTTCTTCTTCTCATATCACTTGTTGACCGCAACTCGCAGTAACTTCCATTAAACCTTCCAGAACCTCCCAGAAAAGAACTTTCACCCTGCAAACCAAAGTTCTGATCCAGGACACCTGTTTTATGCGAGACCGGGTACGTTTCTGGGGGGGAACGTTTTGCAACTGCAATTACGGTCCCGAACAAAGTTTCCTGAACTTCTCGTAGTTGTAAAATGCACCATAAGTTTATCCCGTCACTTTTATCGGAAGAACCCACCGGAGTCAGAATCTTCACCTGGACCAGAACTCTTGCGTTTCCCTCTTTCACCACCTCCAGAAAAGTTATTTTTTGGGTCCTCTACATTGATGACATCACATGGTGACCTTTCACCGCCGGACGACAGACAACTGCGTCACGGCGGGGACTTTAGCGGCGCGATGCACTAATGTCACCGCGCGCCCGCATTTGTTGACACATGTACGTGAGAAGGTTCTGCCGGGCTCTTTCTCTGCAGACTACTTAACCTAAAAAAACAGTCCGGCTGGCACATGTGGTCGGACCCCCCCCCCGCCCCCAATTCGAACCGCGACACACAAGAATTCACACTCGGCTTCCACTGAGCTTCGCCATCAACAGCTGCTCTTTTTAACAAGAGTGCAGAGATTCAATTACCAGCCCGGTTCTGCTCTGGAACCCCGTCAGCTGGGCCTCGCAGGAAATTGCCTCTCCCAGTGTAAAGGTGGTAACCAGATTGGGGGGGACTCTCTGAGGGGGAATACGTACTCGCCTTGTTCCGTTTTTTGGCGCTTGAATAGTTGGCAGGCTGCGTCATGGCGAGGCGGAACCATACGCAACCCCCCACTAACCCCCACTGGGTCACAAAGAGACGCTTCTCAACGGCGGTTGAGAGAAGGTATGATGTCACACGGGACGAGAGGAAGGACATTTTCGACCTCTTCAAGGCAAAAGTGGTTCCGTCTCCCCCTCCTGCCAATCATCTGACAGCTGGAGCGGTCCTTCCATCTTCGGCGACTTCTGGCCGTGAAAATCCTGCAATAACATTTTCATGGAAATTAATTTTGTTTGGCTGCGTCTTTATCCGAAATCAGTGTGGAAATGTTTACTGACGCAGGAATTCCACGATTTCACGCAGTTGTTCCGATTACATGCCGATATTTACTAAACTGGAGTTTTTTTTTTTTTCTTTCTATTTTGGTATATTTGAATGGAAGCCTCCTGATTCATGGGCGGAACCAAAAGAAATAATAATTAAAAGAAAAAATGTATGAACAACTTTTTATTAAAATCTCTTCACTGCATTTTTATTTTATGCTTGATGTTTTTTTTCTTCTTTTTTTTTTTTTACAAAAGCGCTTTGGACCGAGACGAATCCACGACAAATCACTTATTTTCAACTTTTGTTTTCTCCTGTTATTATATAAATAAAAATATCCAAAAAGCTAAAAGTCAAATATGTCAATCCATTTATTTAAACACTCCAACTAACTAATATTATATTTAATATATATTTATATTTAATACCACCTCGGTTCTGCACCACCCCACCGGACCTCCATGTGTCTTTCTATTTAAGTAGGTTACCGTGGCGACCGACAGCACCCCCCCACTGGTCCGTTGAAGTGATCATGTGATTCAAGAAGGCTTGTAGATCACGCGTGTAGTAATCGTGGTGTAGTCTTGATGGTTCTGGCTGAGTCCATCTCGTCTTGACCCGGATGGCCTTGGTGACGGTGTTGTGCAGAGAAACTCGTGGGTTCGATTTTGGTGACGTTTTGTGTTTCAATGGCGTTTAAAATTAAATAAAATAAAAATACGTCGAGATGCTCTCTTGAAACATTTTCCATTATTGATGCCATTGATTTCTCTGAGGTTCCTTTAATGGCTGAAGCTGGGGGCTGAACAGAGACACTGAAGTGGAAGTTGCCGGAGACGACCGGCTGCAGAGTATTTGAGAGATACTCAGAGAAGCTGTTGGAGTTGTCGGTAGATTTATAGGCTGGCAGTAACTCCGACATTAAAAAATGAAAATGTTGCATGGATTTTTCCTAAACTTTGGTCCTTTGATGTTTTATAGTGGAGAGGAACAGGAAATGAAACAAAAATGTCTGTTTAAGAGAAGGTCCAGAGGTAGGCTTGATGCCCTCGGTGGAGGTTTTCGCTCTCTGGGTGCTTTTTTGTCTCTAGTTTTAATTGTAGTTTATAATACAGGATTTAACATTTATTCACGATTCTTCAAAAGTTTGCTTTGAACATCCAACCACCGTTTTGGATCCACGCATGAATGGAAAGGAAATTTAAAGATTTATTCTGTGTCCTTTGAGGAGCTGGGAGCGCGAAGGAAAAGCGGAGGATTCCATTTCACCACAGCGAACATTTCACAATCGCTCAGCTCGGGATTACGGTTTATTCCAATATGATCGCATTTATCACTCTGAAATCCAAACTCACGATGACATTTACAACACGGTTAGGTAAAACAGGCCAACAGCAGAATATCCCGGCCACCCTGTAGCTGGGTCTCTGATCGGGAGGGAGGTTCATACATCTCATCAAAAAAAACGCTGGCTGTAGATCTCTGCGGCCGAGCTGGTCCCCTTAAGAAAAAAAGGAAAATATGCTGGTTCTTCCCAGGTAATCTTTTTTACCTGGGGAAAGTGGAACCGGTTGGGAACTCTTTATACAAGCGTCTGCAAATTTAGCCAGCCGTGACAGTTTGTTGGCAAACCGCTAGCAGCCGCGTGAGTGAGTGGAAGTCTTTGGGCAGAGGCTTTTCCGTGAGAGGGAAGTGGATCGAGTTATTGGCTTCCTTTTCCACTTAAACCTCACACACGGTTTGGCCGTGTCACTCCCAGAATAAGCTCAGAAATGTTGTGTTTTATTCACTCCTAATAGCCTCCAATCAAACGAGTTCCGCTTCGTAAGCGGCGAGGACGCGACGTTAGGAGAGGCTGGATCCGACGTGGCGCCACAAAAAACGCAGCACGTAGACGATTATGTGCTTTTACGATCCGATAACGAACGGAACCACAAGTGACAGATTTGTGAGCCGCTTGAAAAACGTGTCGCGGCTCTTTTTTTTTTTTCCGAATCGTTAAAAAAATAAAAAAATAAAAAATGCCGCCGTAGAACATGAGCTTTTTTTTTTTTTTCTTTCTTCTGTGCAGACGTGTCTGTGATAATCATCAGCGAGCGCTGCTGGAAAGACACCGGCGCGGTGCTGACAGTCGCTCCGGAGCGTTCATTTCCAGCACACATTTCATGGTGTCAACACACAAAATCCTTTCCCGGAAACCAACCAGAAAAACAGAAGTGCCTTCACTCCGTCTCCAGACCAAAATAAATAACCGGAGGAGCTGGCCGAGGCACATTCCTCTTTTCCCTGAAAGTGGACTGAACTTTCCTCTTCAATGCAGGATTGCTGATGATGCTGCTGCTGCTGCGGAGCAAGTCCTGCTATTTGGAACCGCTGAGCAGCGTGGTTGAGGACTGGATGGTCTCAATGTGATCCCTGAGCTCCTGCATTCCTCTGATGTGGCTGAACCTGTTTAGAATATAACCAGAATATTCCTGCATGTATATGCTAAAGTGTAAGGGGCCGAGGATGGAGCCCTGGGGGACACCACGGGTCAAATGGAGCCACCAAGGAGAAGATATTAATAATGGCTAAAGAGAAAGTCCTACTCCATAAGTAGGACTTCTTCTTTTTTTTGGCGTATGAAAGCATATGAGGACGTAAATAAACAGAACTAAACAAAATAATTTCAAATAAGGGTCAAAAAGTTTTATTTTTCAATGAAATGCAACATTTCATCGCAAAATAATTTCTGAGTTCTTAACGTCTGATTTTTATTTTTATTTTTTATTTTTTAACTGTTTAAAAACATGTTTAGGGTAAATTTAGAGCGTCTTAATATATTAAATGAATGATTACCCCAAATAAGATAGTTTTTCCGTAGTTTTTTCTATTCTTCTTGGTAAGGACATCAAAGGGTTACGATATTGCATTAAGACGCTAAACTGAAAAACATGTGAACAGAAGGTTAAACTGAAGAACTGAACTGGTTCTACAGGGATTCAAAAATCCTTAATATCTTTCTGGATAGTCCCACTTTTTTTTTTTTTCCCATGTAGGGTCACTAAACAAATCCTGACTTCTCTCCCAATAAGTTTAGATTAAAGTTTCCAAAGCAATATTATTCTAATTAACCAATTAATATTATTCTTCCAACCAAGTTGGAATTTTACTCCCGTTATTAGTGCGCCTGAATAATCTTTCCTTGTGGACGAAATCTTCCAGTTTGTCAATATTCCCGGGTTTATGTGCTGCAAAACATAATTATTGGGATAAACTATCAAACAATTTAGACGCTAAAAACAGTAAAAGTGCTCCGGTACTAATCAAAAATGTTTCAAATTGTACTAAATACCAATAAAAACAACTAAAACTTACCCCTAAAATACGATCAATCTAAAAACTCTGAATTAATAAGTAAAAACAAACTCCCGAGGAATCAAATTTGCATTTTTTTTGATTATTTTTTTTACAGTTTGCTAACCAGTGTGACAGCAGCTTAAGCAACACTGTTTTTATAGTGCGTCATCTTACAACCTGGGCTGAAACTCAGCGAGAAAATGCCGCGGGTTAGCATTTAAAATTGAACCAGCTAGCCGTTGTTACCGTCTGGCGTACGCACTCAAAAAAAAAGAATAATTGAAGAGTTAAAGTTTAAGTACGTCTGTTTGATGTTAATGAATTCAAATATCATAGAATCAGCATGAATTTGTTTACTATAAAAACAATCAAATTAAATCAGTTCCAAATATAAATATAAATATATATATATATCTTAACAAAGAACATTTTTCATAATATATTTGAAAGTTATGAAATGAAATAGTTATGAAAAATGAACTTTTACATGGATGTAATTTTTTTACTTGTTTAACTCATAATTTAAAGACGAAACTGAACCTGAACCTTATTATTAAGTCATTTTATGAATGTTTTTCTTTTTTTCTGTTGTTTAAAAACGTACTTAACCAAAGAATTTGTCATTTTATGGAAAATTTAGAGTGACTAAGATTTTTTAAATTAATTAATGACCCAAAGAGATATTATTTTCTTGGCAAGGACATTAAAGGCGTTGAGAATGTTTTAATTTTTTTTATAGGACTGCTGTAATAAGTTCATGATGGCTGGAAAAAGTGTTAAAATAGTTTGAATAGTGTGAAAATAGTTTCAAAAACACAGAATCTGAAAACTTTTTTCACTGTTTTACAGTGCTGTCACTTGATTCTGTTATTGCAAACCCCGTGATAAATAGTAGATTCTCCCAATAAAAAATAATATATCATTGAAAAATGTTGCCTCCAACTAAAAAAATCATTTAAAAAAATTGCCTCTAACCATTTCATTACATGACAAAAACTTTAAATCAGACAATATATAAATGCAGTTTTTCAAAACCCATACATCTTTTTTTTATTTTTCTGTTCTTTTTTCTTCCTTTCTCAACCTTTTTTTCTTCCTCTCCCTGTTTCCGCTGCACATTACAGTCGAACGGGGGCAACTTCATGTTGACGGCTCACTATGCTGTAATAAATTGCCGGGTGGGCCGGGGGAGCCGCTGTTATTGTTTGAGGGGCTGGTCTGGGCACGCCTCGGGGCCGAGCATGAATACGAGGCTTTTCCTGAATGACCCCGCTGTATTTTAGAGGATGTGCAGAGCATGAGGAACACTACCAGAATTGTTTTGCAGATGTGCGGCGTGTAACGGATACCCCCGAAAAAGTGCTGCTTCTTTCAGAGTTGCCAGGGAATTTTTTTCCTCTTATACATAGAAGACAAACGTGCATTCCCCCCCCCCCCACCCCCACCCCCAATCTTGATTTCCTCATGTTGCAGTGTCTTTTATATATCTTATTTAAAACCTTAAAGGTTTGTGATAACTACACCGTTAAAAAAAAAGACCAAAAAAAAAAGTAAAATGTACAACAGCTGTGGTTGTCAGAACTTTAAAAAAGTACCTAATATGTACAAGACATTATGGTAAATAGGCATAAAAACAGATATAATGTAAACATTTGAATGGTTAAATAAATAAGTGCATAAAATAACAGTAAATTTTGTGAATTTTACACTTTTAAGCTTTTATCTGTTTTTTAAAATGGAAATTTACCGTAATGTTGTGAATATGGTGACATTTTCTTTCCCCAGTCCCGACATGTTACAATGTCTTCTATATATATTTGCCTGTTTGCTGAATCCTATTTAAAACCTTAAAAGTTTGAGATAACGACACTGTAAAAAATATTTTAAAAAAGTGTCGGAAGGTTCTGTGTTCAAATCCACCTCCATGTTGAAATTCATGCTCTCCAGCTTTAATCCTCCCATAAACCCAAAAACATGGGTATATGGGAGAATTTGTGACCCGTAGGTTTGAATGTTAGCATGAACGGTTGTGTCGACTGGGATAGGCTCCAGCCCCCTCACAACCTTGAGCAGAATAAGCGGTTCCAGAAAAACGGATGGATGGATCTTGAGTTCATAGCCTCAGATATGGGTCCAAATCAAACAGGTTCTGAGATAAAGTCAACATTAGTATGAAGTAGAATAGATCATCGTACCCGGTGACGGTACCACATTTACCTCGCAGCAAGAACAGTCCGTAGGTTCAAATCCCATTGCCCGGAGGTATGAATGTAAGTGTGAATAGTTGTTGGACCCTGAAGAGGACAGACGGTTACAGAAATTATACGGATGAATGGATGGAGGTTCTGAGTTCGTAGCCTTGGAGAGGACCTTTGGGCTGTTGGCTTTGCATGTTCTCCCTCCTGGTAGCGGCGCAAAAAACATGAATTATAGATGGACTAATGCTCTAAATCGCCCGCGGGGGGGGGACCGGGATAGGGTCGAGCCCCGGTGCAAACTTGAAGAGAATAAATTACCGTAGAATTCAACATAATCCGAAATTAAATGAATTGAGATAATTAAAGATGACGGATGCAAATAGATCACATGACCTTGTTGGCGCCATCGTAAACGTCATGGATCAAAATGTTTCAGATAAGCTCTTGGGCGAATGTGACCCTTAAAAAAAATGTGATTTGGTGAAGATCTCCAGCTCGTTTACCTTCAACCGGGTGCCTCGTATTGATCACATGATGTGTCTGTGAAATCCCTCGCCGGCGCTCTCGGGTCGATAGCGTCAAAGAGTCAAGGTTTCTTCAGGGTCTTTTCACGTACGTCTCGGCGCGTCTGCAAAAGCGTGAAAACATTGATCCGACAGCCTCGGATAGCGTTAGCGTCAGTTTCTCAGATGAATACAGGTCCAATCCGACAGACGGGTCGAGTGCTACAAAACACGATGAAGAGGAGGCTGGAGAACAGGAAGACCCCCAGACAGACAGACAGACAGACAGACAGACAGACAGACAGACATGTTCCTCGACATTTATTCGACTTGTCTGTCCTGATTGTAGCCTTTACAGAAAGTCTGGATGGTTTAAATTGTAGACTGTAATTGTAGAATTGTAGACACACCATCTTATCTTATCTTACATATAAATATATACAAAAGTGAAAATATATTTTTTTTTATATTGTTTTTTTACTGCTCTGGTGACAAAATTGTATTTTCTTCTTTTTTTCTTGTGACGTTCGATAAAGAAAGTTTGTACAAAAATAGAAAATGATGAAATAAAATGAAATAAAAACCTTAACCCCAAAAAGAAAAACTCAAATATTCATGTTGAAGTTTCATCGGGGTCTTCAAGGCTCCCCTGACGTAAATTTAGGCCGATACAGTCGGCAGACAATGCTGTCTGCCACTCGGTGGCGCTACGCCGGATTACCTTGAAAACGTAAAGACCTATTCTCCTTTATTGGGTCCAGCATTCCACAAAATTCTATTGATATCCATTCAGAAAATCTTGAGTTATAAGCCAACCAACACACACACACACACATGACCAAACGGCGCCGGACCCAGAACCTCCTCCAACTCTCATTGGTGGAGGTAATTAGCTGCAACCTACGTACAGCCCAGAGGTTGTTCCAAGGTTACAAAAAGAGGAAAATTCAATATATCGGCTCCTTCCTTTTCTCTCCCAATAAATGTCAGCGCCGTGATGGGAGCCATGAGACGGATCGGGAAGGCGGGTGGGGGGGGGGCAGGAACAGTCCCAGCCTGTTAATTTAGAACGCGGTATAGTTAATTTACAGAGTGTAATATCTTCGCTCCTCGCAAATCCAAAGTAAACAGGCTGTGGATTTTTTTTTTTTTATTGGCGCATTACCTCAGGTTTTCTTTTTTTTTGCTTTTCCAAAGCTTTTTTTTTTTTTCCAGCCAAGCTGCTGTGGCTTCAGAAGGAAAAAAATTATAAAAAAAACTGTCTTTTCCATTAAAAGTACAACAGATTCTCTATTATTGGCTGGAAATGAATTGGGCACTATGGCCGCTGGAATGAATGGACCTTTTGATTGGTTTAACTCAATACATGAGGTCCCGGTCCAGCAAAACGATGATTCCCTTGGAGCGAGACCAAGAATGAAGTTATGGGCTCTCAGTGTGAGAATAGGAGGTATGTGTGAGAGAGAGAGAGAGAGAGAGAGAGAGAGAGACAGAGAGAAAGAGAGAGAGAGGCAGAGAGAGAGAGACAGAGCGAAAGAGAGAGAGACAGAGACAGAGAGAGAGACAGAGAGACAGAGAGAGAGAGAGAGAGAGACAGAGAAAGAGAGAGAGACAGAGAGAGACAGAGAGAGAGAAAGAGAGAGAGACAGAGAGAGAGAGAGAGGGAGAGAGAGAGAGAGAGGCAGAGAGAGAGAGAGAGAGAGAGAGAGAGAGAGAGAGAGAGAGAGAGAGACCATCACGATACTCCGCATAAAAATGGGCTTCAGGAAAATTCTGAATGATCCAAAAGAGAAGCATTCATTTTGATTACAAAATTAGATTACACTGTGTCTTCTTCCCATAATGCATCATGGTACCATGTTTCTGAACCAGGTGAGCGATGGACACCTGGCTGACTTCATGATGTTAAAGAAATCATATTTCATCAAGGACCATTCCACCGTCTTTCATCGCTCCACCTCAAAGCGAGGAGGAAATATTTTCAGCCGTGTTTTCTTATTTACCTTTCCGTCTGTTTGTTTGAAATGACAGAAAAACAAAAATAAAATACGATAAATTAATAAACTGTTTGGAGTCATGACCTCACAATGTGGCCAAAGCTACCTTTGTTCCTTTCATGTTTCTTTGGGGTCGAGGTTTGGGTTCAGTGGGCTGAACAGAGATGCTGCAGGAGACAAGCGGCTACGGGTTCAGTGGGCTTAACAGAGATGCTGAAGTGAAATGAATAGGAGACGATGAGTCAATCGGCTACAGACTATTTTAGAGATACTGTTGGAGTTGTCGGTAGAATTATTGTTGAAGCCTTTGTTCCTTTGATTTTATGGATGTTCATTTGTAGGGAGGCAGGGGGCTTCAGTGGGCTGAACAGAGACGCTGAAGTGGAATGTGTAGGAAACAAGCAGCTACAGAGTATTTTAGAGATGCTGTTGTAGAATTATTGTTGATGCCTTTTATCCTTTGATTCCTTTGATGTTCCTTTGGAGGGGGGCTGAGGGTGGAACAAGAAATTCTATAACACGTGTCAAAAAGACTAAACCTCCTTTTGATTCTATGTGGTTTGATACTCAAAGAGTTTGTTGTAGTTGTCGGTAGATTTAGATGCTGCCGATAGACATTAATGGAGTAATCTGCCTTTTTCCTTTGATGTTTTGCACTTGAGAGGAACAGGAAGTGATGCAAAAGTGTCTGATTAAGAGTATGAATGGTTCAGGAGTAGCTTCAGTCGCTCGGTGGAGGTTTACGTTGTCTGAGTGCTTTTTTTTTTTTAGTTTGACATGTAATTATACATTTATACAGACTGTGACCGACTCTTTAGAAGTTGTAAAACCAGAATAGAGGGTAACCGTTTTCTGCCTTTGATCTCGCTGTGAGGTAACTACCTCATCAGACCGATGTTTGTATAAAACGAGGAAGCTGACGAGGAAGCAGCAAAGGACGGCGGTGAGGTTTTGACAATATATTGGATCTGCCGCCCACAATCTTGGATATTCATGCAGGTAGCTGCTAATTCAAAGAGGCACAAGATTTACTGACCCGGACCCGGTTTGATATTTCGGAACGGATTGATTTGTTTGTTTATACTCATTTAAAAGTGATTTATTTTATTTTTTTCAGACCCGTGGCGAGACGGCGCTCTGGTATAATTGCGGAAGTCGTGGGAGAAGAAATAAGCCTTGTATTTACATTTTGTTGAAATGACGTCGTTCTAAATTCCTTGAAAACAATGTCAGAAAATAATTGATCCCATTTTTAACTTCTTTGGGCCCACAGATGAGAAAAACGCCTTTCTTATTGGGTTCTGTTTAAGGCTGGGCTTTGTTTAGTTAGGTGATTACAGCAGTTAAATTTAGACCCGGTGTGGCGAAGGTCTTGGAGGGATGCAGTCGGTGACCTTTAGCCTGCAGCTTCATCTTTACGTTTCGGAACATAAACCTTGAACCGGGCCGAAAAGCCGTCGCAGGAAGGTCGAGGGACGTTAGTTGAAAGTGTTGAAAGGGAGATATTCTGGCACTGGCGGGAAACATTACACCATCACGCCGTTCTCCTTCCTCCGTGTCTTGGAGCTATGCGAGATCTCGGGCTTTTCACTTGGACCGCTCGTCTTCACCACGGTCTTAAGAGAAATGGCAGGCCTGACCGCGACATCCTTCGCAGGTCCACCCAGGATAAAGACCCGTAATTAGCAGATGCTCCTGACAGCGGAAGGTCAATTTAAAGGCCTCCTGGGTAATGTCACGGGGCCGGGAGCTGCAGCAGCGGTAGCTCATCTCGATTTAGCCTGAGGGACCGGGGGACAACAACAATAAGTCAACAATCATCAGGTTGTTGTCCGGGATCTAAGTCCCGAGCAGAAGTTCTGCAGAAGAGTCAGCCAAGGTCTCAGGATGTTTTACTCGTGATTGTTCCTGAAGCTCGGACTGAGTCGTGAAAGACGGTCTTCATGTTTTCTGTCCGAAGAATTAACCTTAAACTCCAGAACCTTGTTACCATCTCTGACTTTAACGGCACCGGGGGACTCTTTGGAATCGGAGTCCATTAATAACATTAATAATTGTAAATGCTTCAATGGATTCTGGGTTTTTGTTCTCCGGTACTTTGTTGGGTTTGTGACTGACTGTTGTTTTTACGTCGCGTCTGAGACTTTGTGTACCGACGCCAGTTCGGCCCGGTCTCTCTTGGAAAAATGAGATTTTAATCTCATTGAGACTAAGCTGTTAAAAAAAAATGTTAGAAATAACATCTTTGGGAGTTATTACATAACAGACCACTAACTTACTTGGAAATCTCATTTTGAATATATAAGAGGAACATTTTGTAAAAGCATTGGAGTTTTTTAATAAACTAAAAGGACAATTTGGATTTTTTTTTTTCCGCACACCATATTTTGTATCGTTGACTAATACCGCCATATTTGATTGTGTACAAATATCTAACCTTTTCTATGTGTTCTATCCATCCACTCATTTTCTTCCGCTTATCTGGGGGCCGGAACGGGTCGGTAGGTGCTCTGAAGGGTTTTCCAGATATCCTTCTCCCCAGCAACACTCACCAGCTCATCCTGGGGTCAACCTCGGGGGTCTCCTCCCAGTAGGACATTCCTAAAAACCCCCAAAGGGAGGCGTTCTGGAGGCGTGAAGGAATTATCTGGACAATAATCTGAAATGTTCAAATGTTATTCCGTTTAAGAAATAGAGTCCGATCATGAAATGTGTAAAAAAAACAACAACTATTTTTTGTAATCCGGAAATACAAAGAAATAAACAAAATAAACAAAATGAAATCTGAACTTTTGTGTCACCGAGGTCCGACGAACTTTGTAATAAATTGACTCAAAGTGGACAACAATTAGAAATACAAGCAAAAAAAATGTTTATTATGGTTCTAATATGGGCTGAGAAAGTAAAACAAAGGACAACCGGTGAACAGGTAAGAGTATTGTGGGCACCTAATGCTCCTAATCCATGCTTGGTTCTGATAGAAAGGCTTCTTCCGAAATGACAAACTCCTCTCTGATTCCTGAACGCCACATTTGAAAAAAGCTGCAAACCCTGCTGAGCGTCCAGCCAGCCGCCACCGATGGAGTGGAGACCCCCGCTCCCCCTGTCCAGTGGCCACTACCAGTCCAGATGGTGTGCGACCTGACAAATAGGGGTCACAGAGAGTCAGAAGGCCACGGCGGGGTAGAGGGCCGATGTGGGTGGTATCGAACTGAGGTATCAACATTTCAGGCGATGATCAACGCCAGCGACAGACGTTTCCTCCGACCTCCGCTGTCACGATCACGAGGGTCGAATATCTGTGGCGCTCAAATAGTGTTCTGGGATGCATGTGTGTTCTGATGCCTTTCAATCAGAACCAATGTTTGCTACAGAGAACATGGGCGGGACTTTGCTCCTCACACACAAGAGTGAGCGTCGGGCGCCCGTGATCCTGTCACCTGTTCACCGGTTGTCCTTAATTGGAGCTCTTTGGTAGGTTCTAACCGCCGCAGACCAGGAAGACCCAACAAGACCTGCAGTTCTGGAGATGCTCTGACCCACCAGCCATCACAGTTCGGACCTCATCAAACAGATCCTGAGGCTGGAATATTTTCCCTTCATCCAACATCGACTTCAAGAAAATCTGTTTCCTACGCTGGAAATAAACGATAAATAAACAATTAGTTTCACTTGGTTTTAACATCACTACTTTAAAATGTGACAGCATTGTGTATTTTTTTATTACTATCTGAACCCGTACTTATTGTATTTGTACATTCTGTTGGTTTTTATGTGTAAATCACGACACCAGGTCCCCCTTTATGAAGAAAAACCACCTTTTGCACTATAATTCACTATTATAACAAAGTGTTACGTCACATTTTTACTTATTCTTACCATAAATGTAAACAACTTCATTTTGGGTTGTTTTCAAATTGTTATAATAGGTTGTATAAATAGTTCAAGATTAATTCCTTTTAATTGATTTAAATTTAAAGGTCATATTTAAGCATTTTAAGATAAATATATATCTTTAAATTAGTTGGAAATGCTCATGTTGATTATGTTTGTTATTCTTCAACGTATCAGAATATTCAAGATGCAGTGTATAAAAACAAAGAGTGCCCTTCCTGACCATCTGAGGGCTCCACAGACGACTGACACATTTGAAAAAGGACTTAAAGCTTTCCTTTTTAGCAGAACCTATAACTTTAATTAACATTGCTGCTTTTTTTGGTTCATATTTTTATATAGTTATTATTTTATTTTTTATTAATGCTTTTATCTGCTTTTACTTCGTAGCACTTTGAGATTTGATCCAAATGTAAAGGGCGTTATAAATTAAATGTATTATTATTATTATTATTTATTATTATATTTGACTAGATTTGAGAAAAATTTGCATTTATTGAAAGCCAGCATCGATACTTATTAATACTTATTAATACTTATTATTGTATATAATACTGCTGCAAATGTCATATTTGTATTTTTATGTCGTACACATTTCTACCACAAAAATGTCACTAATGACATGCATACAGGCCCATGTTCTGGTTGATTGTTGGTTCTGTATGTTGGCTGAAATCTAAGACCAACAAAGCGGCTGATTAATTTTTTTTGACCTCACGTGACTTTATGACCTGTTTTTTTTTGTTTTGTTTTTTTTCCTTAAAAGAGGAAATTTCCAACAACAACCCTGGAATCTCCCGGCCGTCTGATGAACTTAAGTGGACATTTCACCAGGAACTTAAAGGCCAAGAACATGATCTTGTCTGAACTCCTAAGTAGTGATTTTGCGTTGAGCCTAACCGGACCACAACGCCAGTGTTTACGGGGGGAAACTGAAAATGTAAAATCTCCGCCTGTAACGAAAGGCGACATCAATCTGCAGGAAACATGCAGCTCCATCATTTTAGGGTTTAGAGTTTGACCTGCAGCCAGATCTGGAGATAGAAGCAACAATTAAAAGCTGACCCGCTCTCCGAGACGCCCGCCTCCGGGGCTGCTGCGTGACCTTTGACCCCTTGGAGGAAGAGGACCAAGTAATGCTGAGTTTTAATAATAATTAAAGCTATTAGTAGTAGTTAAATTGAGTGATGTCACGTAGAGCTGCATAACGGCTCAAATATGATCCAGATGAGTCGAGCTGGGTCCCCCCCACCATCATCACCCACCACCACCACCACCACCACCACCACCACTCCCCCCCTCACTGCTCGTTGACCTTCCATCATTTCTCACACTTAATCCAAATAATCCCACGCTGCATTATCTGCTGGCCACCGTGCATTAGCAGAAGCGTGGATTTTTTTTTTTTTTTGGGGGGGGGGGGTTAAGAACGCGGCCTTTTATCATCCTCCTCATGTGGTTTGCATTAGACGCTTTGAGCGCCTCGCCCGCCGCCACTTCTTTCTCCATTTACGCGCCGTCTCAAGCACGTCCCGTTCCCTCCCGCCGCTCCCTCGGAGCCCATTTGGGTCGGCTTGTGCAAACAGACGCTATCAGCCGTACCGAATGTTTTGTCTAGGTTCCATTAGCGGTAGCACGCGGCTGCTTCCAGACGACGACGGGGAACACTGGAGAGTGGAGTGGACGCGGATGTGGTGCGGTTCTGATCCACCGGCTATTAATAACAGTCCAGGCTGAACGGCTGCGGGGAATTTTTTTAAGAAAACCCGACACATTCTCCAGAAATACAGACGTAACGCCGCTTCTTGGAGTCTTTCCTGTCAGTGTGGACGGGAAGTTTTATCATGACGGGCCGCAGCTGCTGCAGGAATGCCGGCGCCATGTGAAGAGTTTAACACCAACCTCCATCTACTCACCTCTTCCTCTTCTTCTGCTTCATCTTTCCATCCATAGTTACGGCCGGTACCATGGGCCAGTTTGGGAATCAGTTTCCTGTTCCGCTTATTGATTTGGCATAGGTTTGACCTCCTGTTGCGACACATCGCAATTTATGCAAAATTTGTAGTGTTTAGGGTTTAGTGGGTTCTAGCGGTGAGGTAACCAGGTGACAAGATGATGTCATCATCTGAGAACGCAAACATGTTTGATATTAATGTCGTATACATCGTAAATATCAAACGTGTTAACTATTCATGTCGTAAATATCGTAAATATCGAACTTTCTTGATATTTATGTCGTAAATATTGTTAATATCTAACACGTTTGGTATTTATGTCGTAAATATCCAACGTGCGTGATATTTATGTCGTAAATACCGTAAATATCAAACGTGTTCACTATTCATGTCGTAAATATCGTAAATATCAAACTTGCTTGATATTTATGTCGTAAATATCGTGTATCGTAAATATTAAATATGTTTGACATTCATATCGTCAAATTGAAACATGTTTTTATATTTATATCGTAAATATCGTAAACATGTTTGATATTTATGTACTAAAAATCGTAAACATGTTTGATACTTACGACTCCTTATCGGGTGGCCTCCGATGGAATACCCGTAATAGCCAATGAGAGCGATCGGACCGGGAAGCGTCATACCCGGATTTTGCGTACTTTTACAGCGAACAGAAAACCAAACGTACCCGAAGCCCGAGTCAGGTGGATTATTGAAGAAGAAGAAGAAGAAGAAGAAGAGCAGCTCATGGAAGTATGGCAACAACACGAGTGTCTTTATTACGCAAGATATATCACGGACCGACGAGGACGTCTATCGTCCTCCATGTTTGTTTTTCTCCTGAAATCACGTTTGAGTTTTTGTGAGATCATCTGGTGTGTAGCCAGCGTAGGTTTTGGAGGAACTCCGTCTCAACGACCCGGTTCGGTTTAGACGCCGCCGGCCGACAGAAGTGTTGGCGGAATGTTTTGCCAGCTGTTTGCGTTCCTTCATTTTTTTTATCATAGCTGCACAAGCAGGGGATTAATCTCATAATGGACCTATTAACAATCTTCTCTTTGTCAGCGCTGAAACAGCTGGGGCGACCCGGGAAGGACGACCCGGGCAGAACCTGCTGCGGTATCTATTAGTCATTTGTTGAGGAGGATTTAACTCGGAAACAGGATTTGACTGAAGCTGTAAACTGTAGCGCGTTTCCGCCGCCGACACGGATGAGGTTTACGTCGGTTCAGGGGCGGGTGGAGGGGAAACGAGTGGACGGGTCAAGTGGGCCGACAGCAGGTGGCCACCGGCTTTATGAGCTAGTTCTAATGAGGTTCATCTGTTAATGTTCGTGTACACTGTAAAAGCTGTTCATGGGAAACTGGTCGCGATCGGAGCCAAAGGTCGTAGGTCACACGGAGAACGTCTTTCTTCTTCTGAGGTCCGAAACATAAAGATGGAATCATGTTTTTTTTACAGAACAAAAAAAGTTTATTTAACTGTCGTTGAAACCTCAAACGTTCATCTATCCATCCCCTTACAGGAACGGAATCCCCTCTCCTCAGCAATGCTCCCCAGCTCTTCCTTGGAGATCCTGAGGCCAGATAAGTTTTAAACCTGAAAATATCTCAAAAGCTTAAATTTAGTTTTTCCATCTAACTTAAAGGGATATCTCGTCTTAAAATGCTTAAATATGATTCTCTGATCTCATTTCAAAGTTGGAATCCTGAATCTAGAACAACGTTACAACATCGTAGATAAAAGCTGAGCTTGTTGGGGGAAAAAAAAAAGAAGTTTCATTCTGAAAATTTCCATTCCCAAATAATTAGAGTAATTTTATCAGGAAACTGAATCTTTTCCTTCTCAGTTGCCAAAATCAAATCAAACCCACTTACTTACTTTATGGGAAACAAGCTGCCCATAAAAAAGAAGTGCTCCTATATTCCATGTTTATGGTAAACGCTTTAAAACACGGCTTTGTGTTGATTTAGGAGTTTAAAGTATTCACTTAAAAAAAAGAAGGTTTTTCACTGTTTTCACCGAGTTAACAAGATAATTGTATCAGGAAAGTGATTTATGTTTTTGTGAAATAAAAATTTGGTCTCCTATACGAATTAAGACACTTCAAAAATATCTTCATTTTTCAAAAATACTGCGATTTTTGAAAAGAAACTAGGATTATCTCCGTGCTACAGCAGTTAAACCAACTGTTTTTGTATTCTATATGGTTTTGTATAAGATAAAGTCCCTAAAAAAAAGAAGTGCTCCCATATTCTGAGTTTTATGGTAATCAATTCAGAAACTCTAATATTTGAAATCAGCCAAATATTTCTGAGATAATGATCTCTTTAAGTTAATTATTTTATTTTAAGTCAATGTAATCCTCATCCATAGTTTGAAGCCACTTAAAAACACGTTTTTGAACACTTTTAGAGACTGAAAAGAGCCATTTCCTACATGAACCGTACAAATGTTGCTATAATAGGAATGAGATTGACAGATTTGTGAATTTGGGTTTCTGTGGGGACGAAAGTTCTCAGACAAATAAAGGATTAGGGATCAGAAAGCCAACTGAAACATCAGACATCTGCAAATTCAAACTTTTCCCTCCCCACAGCTTACTCTGGCTCTGTCCAGGTCCAAAATGATATTGCAGTGAATCTCTCCAGGTAAAACCCATAATAGCCGATCGCAATGGACCCAGAGTGACTATCGGAACAAAACACAGCCTGTATCGGATTCAGGAATAGAACGAATGATTGGCTTGAATTTGTTTTTTTCTTAACTTTGAACTTTAACCCTTCCTGTTCATCAATAGTAGTTTTTTTTATACAAATGTAGCATTTAGCATTTAGCATTTCACCTACAGTGGCCAAAAGTGCATTAAAAATATAAAATATTCCTTTATTAGTGCCAAAGCAGGGAAATTTGCGGTGACCCAGTAGAAGGTTTGATAGCAAAAAATAATAAGCATGAGTGAGAAACAATAATAATAATGAGTATCAGGCATTATAAATAGGAGCAAATATACAAAATAGGAACAATACAGAGGAGAAAAATATAAAATACCAACACTATAAACAAGAGGAGCTATAAAATATTTACAGAATAAACAGTTGCTTCATTCATTTTTCTTAAATTAATAAGGCTAATTTAAAAGGCTAAGTTATTACAAATTTACAAGCTGTGAAATCTTATTTATACCAAATGTAAAACAAATCAACATTTTTTTCAAAAAAGAAATGAAATTGAAGAACAGTGTGACTCTTTTCCAAAGATAAAACACATTTACATTCATGTGAAATAAAACAGTTAAATGAAAAACAAATTTACAACATTTGTAAAAAAAAAAGACTTTTATCAAAAGTTTACAAAAAAAATTTACATTTTGGAAAACAAAATTACAAAAGTCATATATGAGACCTGAGACACTTCAAAACGCTGAAATAAAAATTTCTAAGTACAAAACAACACATTTCAATTCAAGTCTTTCAAAGTCACGAGAAATCAAAATTTCGGGAAACAAATTTACAGAACTTTTACGAAACTTTTACCATTCCTGCTACGAAATAAGCCTCAAGTCAGACATAAAGAGTTAATTAGTTACACAGGATATGTGCGGATCTTTTGTCAGCAACAACCAAAAGAGTGTTTCACATCGTGTAAATTTGCATTTAGCTTAGCTGTAGTCGCCCATATACCAGCCAGAATTTTCAAACTATTGCTGACAATTAAACGTCGCTCCAACGAACCGGAACCGGATCTCATTAGCTGTGGAGCGACCGGCTCCTCCGATCGGCTGAAAATGCCTGAGTCATCATTAGTGATTGGCTGACAGACGGCGCTGATCTCGCACCACCTCAGCTGTCAGGTACGAGTAACGACCATGTTGTTCCATTGCAACATCATTAAACTTTCATGAATCGCTGGCATGTCTTGTTTTTCAAACAGGACATTGATCATCTGGAGAATCGTCGAGGCTTGTGAGCCAACCGAAGTTCTGGCTCGCCGTTTAGCTGCTGAGAAAAATTCATTACGGGCGCAGCCTGCGGTCCGCGGCGAAAGCTGTTCCAGGTGTAACTGGAGTCAATTCTGTCACTGTTGTGGTTGGAAAGCGCTCTGGAACCGAACCTGGACCCGAGGCTCCGTCTGTGTTTACTCTAAGACTCCTGGAGATGCGACCCGTAATGAGAGACAAGCAGACTCTGGTTCTGACCCACACAAGCGCAGGTCCAGACACCAGCAAACCATGAGGTGTGCAGAACCTCACGCCACAATCTCACAGTTTCGGTCCAACGATAGCAGCGCTCTTAGTGCTGACATTTGTGTTTTTTGTTTTTTTTGCGTCAAAATCCAAAGTTGACAAGTTGTTTCCCTCAACGCCGGAAAATGCAACGGCCATATGTGTCTGCTCGGCCGGTTCCCATGCTGCTTTTTGCTTTCTCGCGGTCGCCTGTGACATTTAAAATCTATCACTGGCCCACCTTTCGCACATGTGTTGGACAGTTTGTCATCTCCTAGTAGGAAGCAAACTGGAAAACACATGGTTGCTAGGCGCCGGACTATGCCATGGCGTGGTGGAGCAGCAGTAGTGGGTCTCTCTCTCTCTCTCTCTCTCTCTCTCTCTCTCTCTCTCTCTCTCTCTATCTCGTCGTCTGACCCGGCAACAGGCAATGAAATGTGGCACACGCCTGCAAACTGTCTGCGCCAACCGGGTCCACACGCATCAGCTGCTGGTCCAAAATCTAACTTTAGCTTTCTACGTGAAAAAAAAGAAAAGAAGAGAAACATTCATGACATTTCCACTTGAATTCCACAGGAACGAATGACAATGAGAGGATTTATGGGGTAAACCCGGGTCCAGAGGAGAACCTGAACGTAGCACGGGACTCCTAAAGTTGACCGGTGGAACCACCACCGTCCAAATCTGAGCTGTAATGACAGTTTTATTCCTATTTTATAGGATTCTGAACAAACCAACCAAATAAAACGCCAGACGCGGGGGCGTCTGGCGTCAATCACACGGGCGCACGCGGCTTCCACCTGAGTCCCTCGCCGCGAGGCGTCAGTCCCCGTCTGCGAGCTGCATCTCGGCGGCTTTGTTTGCTGACAGCAGAAACGTCGCGACAAAACAGCAGGGAGATCGGCATCCACCGCAGCCCTCCGGGCGCTCCGCTTGACGCCGTACACGTCGCTGGATGTTTGAAATTCCTCGCCCTGGAAGAACTTTCTGGAATGATCTTCTCCCCAAAAAGCCTGTTCTGACTGGAATACTTTTGGAGCGCTCCTTTTTTTTTTCCTTGTCATGTGAGATAGATATTTTTCCAGTCTGTGAAACTGAGGGTGTTTCAAGGATACCAGAGGAGAGTCCCAGGACCTCCATCCATGACACCACAGGACCTTTTTTCTCCATGTTGTTATTTTTTACTTCTTCTTCTCTCTCTCGCTCTCTCTCTCTCTCTCTCTCTCTCACGCTCTCTCTCCTCTCTCGCTCGCTCCTCTAGCTGTCATACAGCCCGAACGCAAATCTGAAAGTGGAGCCGAAGATCCTTTTTTTTACAACAATCAGGACCTGCCGACAAAAGTCAGATCAAGCAGATGGCAAGTGCTCCGCATAAAAGGGCATGAAATTAAATCTGCGGGGGCACCTGCGCCGCGGAGGCCCCGGCTTCCACTGAAAACCAATACCACCTCTTCAAATGTGAGCACCAATGGACCCCTGACAATGGAGGAACAGCAGAGATCGGATTTTTCTTCTCTCTCTCTCTCTCTTTTTTTTTTTTTTTTGGCATGAATGAGGTCATTATGGATTTTCAGCGTGAAGCTGGAAGGATAACATCTCTACGGATACGGACAAAATGGAGCTGTGCGTTTTTTTGGAACTTCCTCCTTCATAATTTACTCATTCCGCTGGGGCTGATTTGTGAAATATAGACGTGAGCCCACTTTTCTTCTCTTCACTGGCACTTTACACTCAAAACGGGTTTTTTTTTTGTTTCGGAGGGAAAAAAAATGCTGAAATGCTCGACGGCATTTGAAACTGAGGGCGATGCTTTGCCAAAGCAAACAGCAGACACTAAAGCGCTCAAGGTTTCAGGCAAAGACAGGTACCGGAAGACTCGGATTGACAGTGGCACTGCATCAAGAATCTTCTTAACCCTTTCACGGCCCGCTCAACTGTTCGGATCAGTCGTTTTTTCCTTTTTTGGAAAAAATGCCTGCAAATTGACTGAAGCCGTTCAAGATACGTCCCAGTGGCAGCAGGTAGATGTTAAAGTCGTAAGAGGCCAAGGATATAGCCCTGGGGGGGGGCACCAGAGGTCAAATGGGCCAACAAAGAGAAGGCAAGATCTTTTTATGCTACTTTTTTAATCCATTCTATTCTTAACAGAATTATGTCATTTGATGCAACTGAAAAAAAGTCTAATAAGGGTCAGATAGTGTGAGATTGAGAAAATTAATTAACATGGACAATATTCCATTTAATTCTATCTATCTATCTATCTATCTGAAGGTTTAGCCCGGTTGGAATCTTGACTACCTCACAAATAAACCCAGAGCTGGACCTGGACATGTCCTCAGAACATCTCTGGACAGCTCCTGCGACGAGGAGAAGGTCGTCAGAACACGATCAGGCAGTAAAAGCTGTCGCGTCGTGGCTTCGCTCCACTTTCTAATCATGCAGATAAAAGCTCTCGTTGCCAATAAAGCTGAATCATCTATTCACGTTTCTGCAGCAGCAACTATCGCAACCCTCGGGCCTTGTTTTGTCTTTGGGATGAACAAGACTGACAACTGCTGGAACAAAAAACAACCCTTCTGACAGCAGAGCTTCCAGCTAAAAGATAGCATCAATATAACAACATGTTAGCAATGACAATGCTAATGTTAAGGAAGAAGAATGACTGTAGCAACGACAATGGAGTGAGGTTATGTTATTGGTTTATATTGCATGTAATTCTATTTCATATGTGATTGACAGCTGGTGAAAGAGGGGGTGGGGCATGTAGCAAAAAGGGCCTCAGGCTGGATCCACTTTGGCAAGGACTCCTTTCCTTGATATGTGATCCATGCTCACAGGTGAGGCCAGCGGGAAGCTCCAATAACTAAATAAAAAAGAGGAATAAAAGAAAGGAACAGGTGGCAATGCAACCGTTGACGTAACTTGTTGGAGATAGGACTCAGAGTTTGTATTTCATCTCCTCAAGCGTCGAAAAATGTTCACAATATTCCACGAGTCCAATTGTCGTCAAGCGCTAGATGGAGCTTATACTGTAGTATAAAGCTTTATTGGTTCCATATATAGTATCAAGTTCATCCACCCAGACTAAACTGTTATTTCTGATGCCCCTTCTCCCCAGCAACACCTTCCAATGTCTCCTGGGGGATCTGGAGGTGTTCCCAGCTCATACGTATAATCCCTAAAGCCAGTTCTGGGTCCAACCCAGGGTCTCCTCCCACTTAGACATGCCTAGAGAGTTCATTCAGGAAGACAATCCCTTTGAACACTCAGGCTACGGGTTTTTTTTTTTCCTCGTGTCATCCGGCTACTGCCACCTCTCACCTCGCCGTCATTCTCTGAGACACCAGTTTCATAAACTTTATCAGTCTCAGCAGCGCCATCAGCCACCACCACCACCACCAGCGCCATGGCTACAAGCATCTCACCAGCTAGGAAATCTGCCAACCGCGACCCAAACGTTCGGGAGAACAAACTCGATCAGATCATCCCAAGGAACATACTAAGTTTCAAGTAGCTAATGTTAGCGGAGTGGCTAACGTTAGCAGAGAGGCTAAAGCTAGAGAGAGCGAAGAGTCAGCCATGAGCCGTATGTATGTATTCTGTCAATTGTTGTCTTTAAAACATTAAAAAAAAAGGAATCGGACAAAATCGGATTTCAGAATCGGCCAAGAAAATTGCTGTTAGTGCACCTTTTTTTCCCCTTTTTTTTTTTTTTTACATGTTTTTGTGCGGATATCAGGAGAGCTAATTGAAATGGAGCGGTACCAGCAGAAAAACGTTGAGGGCGGTGTTCCCATAATTCAAGCGTAACACTTCAAATGTCTAAGAACACGACGAAGAAGGAAGACGTCAAGTAAAAAAAGTTTTTAAAAGAAGACTACTAACTCAATGACAAGAATTGTGGTTTTACTCTATTCTGAGCTGTAATTTTTCACCGTGTGTTCCTTTTGGACCAAATCTCAGAGCTCATGAACGTAGATCATATTTGGAATTTAGAGTAATATAGGTAGTAAATCGAAAAACATCGCCCTCCGGCTTCCACCTCCCATGATGATGCATCAACCCCCCCCCCCTCTCAACTCCCCCCTTTACTCATGAACAAGACCCTGAGCTTTTGCTCGGGGCAGCAAATCATTCCCAACCCGGGGGGACTAATCATCGTTTCCATGTAGCGACTATTAAAAACAAAAAAATACGTGATTATCCGTAGAAAAAAATCCACCCATCCACATTTGTCCGATACTCTCACCTTTTAAAATAAAAAAAATAAAAAATGAAAATCAGCCATAATTAATTGCTTCATCTTCTACACACTAGGAGGAGGAAGACTGCTTGTCAATTATGCGGTCCGGCTCACAGGCCCCTCCCAGCCATTCATCCGGAGCCCCTTTAGAGACCAGAACCTCAGGCTTTAGTCCTTCTGTCCACAGATTTGCAAAAGACACAGTCCCATATGCCTCATTGTGCCGGGGGATTAGACCTGCCTCCATTCAGCCGAACCTTGAGAGTAACCCCTTGGCTGCCTCTCCGCCATTGGAAGCAAACCAATTAGAATCAATTGGCTGTATTCTCTGGGGTGATTAGCATACATGCTCCACTCGTGGGGCTTTGACAGTTATTGAAGCTGTCCGGTTTGAGTGCCGACTGCGGGGCCGCCTCGTCACCTTCCTCACCACGGGTGATAATGATGAGGACTAATGAGCTGGTTGGAGGTGGGAAAATGTATCCTGGTTTTGTGTTTTATTAAGATTTTCCCTCTAAGAGGGTTGATTCTGAATTCGGGGTATACGTTTGAGAGAGAGAGTGAATTGTAATCTTACAAGTTCACGTGTAAAATCATCGAGAAATGTATTTTATATGCGATGAATCCAGGATCCCATCCTAGAAAATAAAAACCACAATATGTAAATATTATACATTTACTTTGTTCGCAGGGTTTTTTGGCTGGAAGTTACTGAATTGGCAGTTTTTTTCAAAACAATACTTATTCATTCGTAAGTTCTATAAATCAACATTTGTATACCTAGTATAAACAGTGACGGTAAAATGGACTGTACTCTACTGGACCACTCCACTTCCTGAGCCGCCGAGGACCCATAGGCCACCGTCGCCCAAGGTTTAAACTTGCTCTTTGAGGACATAAAAATTCACCTCCTGAATCTACACCATCAAAAATGAATTTATTTTCAACAGCACAGTCTTTTGGACATAACTTCCTAACCGTTGGTCCTATTAAGTCCAAATTTGATGCATCCGAGTCGACTACAGATACCCTCACAGGATAAACCTTTGCTGTCGGGGATGACCAGACGTTTCCAGAATGAACCCTAACAACACATGAATGATACTTTTCAATTTGAATGAGTTTAAATGAGTTTAAAATTTCAAACTTTCTATAATGTTGAGTACTGTTTGCAAAAACACTTGATATATTAAAGGATTTGAGGTTGAATTGATGAAATGCCTTTAAAAAATACACGACCTCTCCAAAGGTCAACCTAAATACATCATCACCGCCAAAAGTACGGCAAAGAAAAAAATCCAAAGTGAAAAGACTAAAACGTCCGTAGTGAGGCACATTTCGAATTAAATTGACTTTTCCACCATTAAATAAGTCTGACGCAAAAGAACTCGTAAATGTGTCGCCGAATCCATTTCAATGCAATTAATTATGAGGATGGGTAGAATAATAATCCAATTAAACAATGAGGTTTATTTTTGTACAATTATCCTGTCGGCCATGGAATTTCCCTCCACTAATGGATGAATGTCATTAAATGCTAACGGCTATTAAATGGAAAACCAATAAAGACAATGAGTGGCTAATTAAAAAGACAATATTGCTTCCACTCCATGCAAAATGTGTCAATAACCAAACTAATCTCCCCAAACAAAGGAGTCTTCGGCTCATGGCATGGCTAAACCTTTACATTTACTGGGATCTGTGCGGGCTGATAATGTGGATCCAGTGGCCTCTGGCATTAAACCCCGGCATAATGAATCACGGGAGCCCTCCGGAGAATAGTCCGATGGATGTTTTCCAGCTGATCTTCATTAGCTACCATCCAGCTGAAACATCTGTCACCGGAGTGCTTTGGCAACGTCCCATGGCAATTAGCGAGCTGCTCGCAACAGGTTCTGCTGGAAGATAAACAGGATGCAAACATAGCCCAGAGGCTCGGACGCCGCCGCCGCGCGGATACAAGCCTCGGATGACAGATTTTTTATGTGCACAGAAACTTCGCGGTGAGCTTCGTGACATCTAGAAACAAGATTGAGCCGGTGCATCTGTTTATGCATGCACAAATATGTACACTCCGGCTACAGATGCCGCCTCCGTTTTTCTGGCTCTATTTAAGGAACGTGCACATGCATGGCGGCGAGAAGTCGTGCACGGAAGCTCTGCACACAAACACACACACACACACATACACACACACACACATAGACAGGACTACATCTGTTTTGTTTGTGTGCACATGCCTGATTTAAACCAGCAACAGACTTGTTGTCTTTAATTATCCTTAAATAAGGAAGGTGAATTCTGCCCACTGGGCTCCCATCTGTAGGGCTCAGATCTTTCAAATGAAAAAGTTAGTATGGCGGTTTTTTTTAAAAGAAGAGTCCCGCCCAGATGACATTAATAACTTGAAATGGTTCACAAGATCGTACAAAGAATGCATCAGTACACGATTATAAAAATCGTGAGAATAGAGGATATAGAAGGTGACTAACCTTTATCTTAAAATCATCATTCTGTGGTAAAGTTTAAAAACCAGGATTTGTATAGAAGTAGATATTCAGAAGTACAACTACATATACATAGTTAATATACTGTATATTTGGTGAAGCTGGTTCTGGACAAGGTGATTACCTTAAAAAGGTTTCCATGGAAACAAAAAACTCCTTAATCTGTGGAATAATTGTGTCAGAAATTCAAATTTACTTGATTGTTCATAAACTGATCAGCTAAAACATTATAACCTGACAGCTGAAGTCCAAATATAATTTATTATCTGATAAGCTCGTCTCCTGCGACTTCCACTTCAGCATCTCTGTCCAGCCCATGAGGCCCCAGCTTCACCTCCACAGGAGCTCCTGAAGCTCCTCCACTAACCTGCACCGTAGTCACTAATATTTGCATATTATTCCTGTTTATTCCTTCCTTATTTGTTGTTTACACTGCTGTGTTTACACCTGGTATGTATCTGCTGCTATCACACCTCGCACTAAATGTATGTAACAGATAAACGGGGTGACGTCTCATAGCGGTGGCCTGGAATAAGTTAAGGTTTAAAAGTCCTAATGGTTGTGCAAATGAAAAAAAAAAAAAAAGGTACTTGAAGCTGTTTGGATTTTGGAGGTCCTAAGTGCCTCCCCCAACTTTCTTGACTATAAGTGCTTCCTGTCTCTCCAGGTACTGACCCCCCTCCCCTCCCCTCCCCACCCCCTCCTCCTGCAGTGTGTGGTTGAATGCAGCTGTTTTCACTCGTTCACAAGGGTCTGGAGGATGAAGTCCAGAAGGAAAGCTGCACCCAGAGCCAGCGGGTCGACTTAAAGGAAGCTCTCTCTCTCTCTCTGTTTCCCTTCTGCGTTTTCTGATGCCGTTTCAACTCTTATTGTTTCTCTATTTTCTTTTTTTTTAAATGAATGGTCTCCTTGATCCTTTCTTTTTCTTAATAGTGTTACTTCATTTATGTCTGACATTTTTCAGGAGGAGAAAGCACATTTTCTTCATGTTCCATGAATCAAATCTAGAAAAAACAGACAAATTAACCCCACTGTTAGCCCCGCCTTGAATCTGTGGTCTCGGTGTGTGATGTGGGTGGATTCTTCTGAGAGAGCTTTCTGTTGATTTTGTCAAAGTGGTTGAGAGCTGACCCCTCCTCCCCACTCCTCCCTCACCTCCACCTCCACCTCCACCTCCATCTCCATCTCCCTGTCGCTTGTCCCTCCCTCGCCAGCTTCCCTCTCAGGTGGCGGCGCACAAAGAAGCAGCAGAGCGGGACGACAGGCTAGAAAAAAAAAAGAAATCCCTGCATAAAGCCGCCACCGCCAAAAACACACACACACACTTCAAAACCTCTCCAGCTGAACTGGAGTGGAGGTCCGCATACCGGAGCGGAAAGTGAAATGGATTGTTAGGGTTTAAGTCTGAGGGTTCCTCTAATGGATTTTCATTGTCAGGCCAAAAACATGTTGGTTTAGAGAATGTGGAGTGTGTGTGCATTAGGGAGTGAGTTCTAGTGAGTCAACCAGACATTGTCTCATCCTCAAATCCATTTAGGATACATCAAATAGGTGGGTTTTCCATTTTTTAAAGCATAATTACTGCATTTAGGAGAACCCTTTGAAGTTATTCACCCATTCGTTGTACAAGTATTCCCACCTGATGGAACCCATCAGATTAAATGTAAAGTTATGTCGACGGTATTTATAGTAAAAAAGCAAAATATGAACTTCAGGTTTACTATATAATATAAACAGAATAAATCTCCTCCAGTTGATTCAAATGCATAAAAATTTGGACTAAATCGGATCAAAGGTCGAGAAATTATGGCCCCAAAACGTTTACCGATAAAGCTCCCCCTAGTGTCAGAAAAATACATCACACCTTTTCCAAAACACAATCCAGTTCTTCCTCGTATTAAAGTCTATGGGGCTGTAAAGTTTTAAAAAGATCCGTGAAATCTTTTTTGAGGTATATCTAGAGAAACAGAATTTTTTGAAAACAAAAAGAAGCTCCCCCTAGTGAGTAAAATGTGAACTACTAAACAAAAACAGAACGTATACATGATAAAGTTAATGGAGTTGATTCATATGCACCAAATCTGGACTAAATCAGGACAGTTGAGAAATTATGGCCGGAAACATTTGGAGATAAAGTTCCCCCTAGTGTTGGAAAATTACAACTGAACTTTCCCCAGAACACTCCAGTTCTTCCTCACCCTAAAGTAAACATTTTTTTAATATGATTCAGGATAAGATTCTTGATTTATAGCGTTAACACGATGGTTATCCCGGCTTTTGGGGGATAGAATAATTGCACTTGATTCATGACAAATTGTTGAAGTTAGCCCTGAAATCTAACTTTAAAGTTGCCGTTCAGACATATAGTGTCAATTTAAAATCCCAGATTGATCTGCTTATACATGCTGACAACTGCAAACTTGCAGACACAAACTTTAGCACATATAGGAGAACATAAAAAGCTACTTTGAACTTTTTATATACAAAGTTTGTAGAAAGTTTCAGAAGACAGTTAGAACAAAAGTAGTAAAAATAACTTTTATTATTCAACCAAAAACTCAGGGACATTATGGAATCATCACCATTTCATCCGTGTATCCTTTTATTTCAAAAATATAATAGCTCAAAAACTATTTTGTGGATCAACTACCAGGAAGAACTGGATTGATTTCGGAAAAGGCGGATTTTGCATTTCCGATACTTTGTTACCAAAGTTTCTAGACCACCATTATTCAACTATTGGTCCAATTAAGTCCAAATTTAGTGCATTTGAATCAACTTAAGGAGGTCTATGTTGTATACATTGTGTTTTACTCTAATAGTTTCTTCTTTACTCACTAGGGGGAGCTTCTTTTTTTTTTGAGTTTTCCGAACAAAACTCAAAAACTGTTTCATGAATCATTTTCAAATTTTATATACTCATAGACCTCAGTGCAAGGAAGAACTGGCTAGGGGGGGGGGAGAAAGCGAGAGAGAGAGAGAGAGAGAGAGAGAGCAGCAGGGCTGGGAGAAACCCCTCAAGAGGAGGGCTCCATAACAATGCGTACAACTGTATGTGATTAATAAAGGTTTATAATTTATAAAGACGGAGACGCGAGAAAGTTGAGAATAAATACTGAAGGTTAATGAAGAAAGCAACAAAAGATTGTATGACGTCACAGAATAAAAACTATTAAAAAAGAATAGCGGAATAGTTACAGAGTCTCCTCTAGCAAGGTCGAATGATTTCACAGGTTTTAGCTTGCCTGGCTGTGCTGTAAGCCCCGCCCCTCCACATAAAGTTGGAGATGGTTCAGTAGTTCTTTTTTTTGTGCAGAATTTGGGAAAATCCCTCAAAAAGTCCCATCTTTCAATGTTGAACTGAAACATTTCTGTTCAAGGACACAGATGTCTCTGCTACTGGAAACACTCCTAGAAAGTAACTTCTGTCTGAGTTCAATGTGAGCAACATCACAAAAACTCTTATGTGCATGAAAATATCAAGGCCAATTATGAGATACATTTATTATGACATGTCTTTATTATGAGATACATTTATTATGATGTGTCTTTATTATGAGATGTATTTATTATGACATGTCTTCATCATGAGATGTCTTTATTATGAGATGTCTTTATTATGAGATGTCTTTATTATGAGATGTCTTTATTATGAGATGTCTTTATTATGAGATACATTTATTATGAGATGTCTTTATTATGAGATGTCTTCATCATGAGATGTCTTTATTATGAGATGTCTTTACTATGAGATACATTTATTATGAGATGTCTTTATCATGAGATGTCTTCATCATGAGATGTCTTCATCATGAGATGTCTTCATCATGAGATGTCTTTATCATGAGATGTCTTTATTATGAGATGTCTTTATTATGAGATGTCTTCATCATGAGATGTCTTCATCATGAGATGTCTTCATCATGAGATGTCTTCATCATGACATGGCGAGAGACCATTCATCTCTACTCATACTTCCTGACCCGTGTTTCTCTAGTGTCCTTGTCTCTGCTGGTAGCAGGATCGGTACCGGCCCATTCGGGTTACACAGGTAATCCAACATCCACGCCCGCCGTCATTTCTCATCATTACAGTCTCCAGGTTCTGTTCAGGTTCAGAGTAAATACGTCTGTTACAAACCTTCAACACTTTCACGCCTCCTTTATGTTGACATCAAAACATCCACAAGATGGCGGTGAAGAGTTCTGTGAAAATGGTTGAAGAGTTTGCGGTGACGGTTCCCCTTCTCTTGGCGGGTTTCGTCTCCCTCGTCTTCACCACATCTGTCTCCAGTCTCTTATCAAGCCTTTGGACAACCAGAGTTCTGCGTTCGCACCAAAAGTTTGAGGGACTGAAGTTCAGTTTGATGTTTCCAAAATTTGAGCTCAGCCTACATGTGTCGAGATTTTCCAACACCATACTTCTGGACCCCAACCAGATTACCTTTCAACGGTCTCACAAGTCTTCAAGTCCTTCTTGTCCCCTTTTTGACAGCAGGTTTTCATCTTTGCCGCCTTTTTCTCGCGTCTTTCTTTTCTTTCGTCAAAAAATACAACATTTTTTATGGTTAAGGCCATAAAAATGTAATAAGTTTTTTTTTTTTTTTTTAAATAATTTTTTATTCTGGTAACTGTAGTAGCTGGAATTTTACCGTTAATTATACAGACTTTTTACTTTTGGTTGAGAGGGTACTGTAGAAACATGGCAGCACATATGAGGAACTCAATCTAACCTAATGCGCCAAAGAAAAAAAAAAATCTAATTTTCAGTTGATTATAAACTATTTTAAAAACACAGTTATGAATATTCCACTTATTCAAAGAGTTACCTCTGGAGTTTACAGACTGCACCTTTAACTTCAGGCTCTGAAGGACTTGAGCGGAGACAAACTCTGCCTCAGAGAACCCAATGCCTGCATCCCCCCGCTCTAGAAAAAAAAAAAGAAAAGCGGAGGGCCCTCATTTTAAAAATAAACAAAATGTGGAATGACGGGCGATCCTTTCTGGAGATACGCGCCGTCGTACACAAGACGCACACAAAAGCAAACACAGAAATGCCACACAGTTTATCGGTGACAGACGCACGCCCTGACCTCCTCCTCTTCCTCCTCCTCCTGCGCGCTAAATAAGCAGCGATGGAATCTGCAAGACAAATCTCAAAGCCGGCGAGCCATTATGGCGTAATCTGCGCGATAAATCAGCGGGGGAGGACAGTAGTAAAAACTAAATTAAGATAGGCAGCAGTCACTGAGATGCAGGAGATTATCTTGAATTATTTTGCTAGGCCAAGGAGGCGGGAGGGGGGGCAGGAGGCAACGTAGGATTTGTTGATGCAGCATGTGACCCGTGTAAACGCCAGCAGGTCAAAAAATACCCAAGGAACTTTTCAAACTTGGCCGTCTGCGTTGGACAGCCCTCGAAACCAAGACGTGCAGAAACGCCTCCTCCCCCGCCGGCGAGCCCGATGAGGAGCAGCTCGCCGGGACCTTTGTATAAGTTAGGACGGTTCTTTTGTTATTGCAGCGCCGTGATTATGAATAGCTCAGCGGCTGACTGCTGCAGGAGTTTAGTCTGCTGCTTCCATCCAGCGCTGCAGCAGCGGCAGGCAGACACCCAGATCCCGCTGATTAACTGGGGACACAGGAAGCCAGGATGTAAACATGAGAGGAAGACCAGCAGGCTACTGTTCGGGGGGGGCGGCGGGGGGCCGTATCTGTTTTATGAGGCGTTGTTGTTCAGCATTGTTCGGAGGATATCAGATGGCGCTCTGAGGGAAGGGGGAAAAGTTGACGACGGAAGGGAAGGCGCTTTTTTTTGTGATGTCACGTTTGATAACCGGTACGTTTTGGGGCCGGTGTGAACGCTCAATCAAACTTTGGTCCTCTTGAAAAGGGGGGGGGGGGGTTTCAGGTTCGCTTCCAAGTGAACGCTGGTGCGAGCGAAGCGAACACAGTTATAAACCAAAGTGGATCGAAGCCCAGTGCATCATGGGACATGTTGATTTAAAACGTTTGAATCCACATCGGTAACCATGACAACACGTTGCTGCCCCTAAACAACCCCGGTAGCCCAACCCTCCTGAGTCTCCCGTACGCGCCCTCAGCGGCGGACACGGAGTCACGGCGACCCTCCTTCGATGATGACTCCTAACGGCGGACACTCGGCTCTGTGATGATGAAGAACGAAGACGATGGGTCGTGGACATTCCTCTAACTCCCGTTTTAAACGGTGTTTCACTTCCATCAGGAAAGAAGCAGAAAAAGCAGCAAAGGAAATAATCAAAACACAGTTTTTCTTTAGTTTTAAGGTCAATTTCTTGTTTCAGCGTTTAGATTTTTATGATGTTTGTTTTTTTTAAGAATAAAAGTTCGTACCACGTTTTTGGATATTTGTTTCCGCTCATTTCAATACAAATACATCATAATTGAAGATTGTTTAGATTCTTTGTATTATGGCTGATTTTACGTTACATCAGGGACATGAATTAATATATAGATTTATATTTACTGTAAAACTGTAAAAAGTTACAATTGAAGAAAAACAACACAACTGAACTTTTGTTCACACTGAAACCGTCGGATCTCGTCGGAAACCGTCGGAGTGTAAACTTTTGAAAATGCCACAATTTCCATTTCCGTGTAAACTGGCAAGATTCAACTTTTGGAAAATGGGGACATCAAAGCCCGACTTTCATGTTTTATTGTTACAATTTCAAGATTAAAAGTCACGCATTGGACAGAACCACAACAAAAAAAAAATGGTCATTGGACTCTCCAGTCCCTCTTGGGTTTATTAAGGTTCTGATTTGTGGTTCTGATCTCAACAAAGTTCCTCTACAAACTAAAGTCTCGTACTAAAGCGTCATTTTTACAACCAATTACCTTTTAAAACGCTGTCAATCAGCTCAGAACTCTCCACCCGGCCTCCATTGTGCTTGAGCAGGACCGCGGGCGGTGCGGCGTTCTATAGGCGGTGTAAATAAACGAGGGCCTTCAGGAAACAGAAATCCAACATAATAAATGAATTGTTTCGGTCCAGAACCGTATTGATTACCGACACACACACAGGAGGTTCTACACACCCTCTAAATCACCGTTTGGCCAAATTCCCCAGCTCGGAAACATTCCCCGGGTCAGGGGGCGAGCCAGTGAATGAATGCATGCCTATACGTCAACCCCTCCCCTTCCTGTCTATGTTACACTTCCTGTGTGCGAACGCCGCGTCTCTTCACGCCAACGGATCCACTCAAGAGGGAACCGTTTTATTTGGGTTCGCCTAAACGTAGCGGACAGATTGATGTGAGGAATCCAGGGGCCCGTTTGATTGAGGAAGCGAATCCGGCGAAACTAACACACACAAACACACACAAACACACACACACACACACATATGGCGAGGAACAGGAAACACCAAACCACATATGCGTCCACAACGACAGATATATATTTACACACACACATTAGACTCTCGAACACAAGGCCAGCATTCACGCACGCTCAGTGCTGGACATACACACACACACATCAACACACACACACATAAACACACACATCTAGAACACTTCATCAGTCTTCATCAGGTCTCATAAGCTCTATCAACAAGTCCAACCCAGGGGTCGTTTGCCTTCCTGAGGTCGACCGCAAACAGCCCCGCTCGCTAATTCGCTGCATGGCAGGGTTGCCAGGTACGGCGCCGAGACACAAACTCACGTATATAAAGTTTAAAGGAGCAGTTCGTACAAACAATGCAAATTCTGTCGTTATCTTATCAGCGCCGTGTTTGCCGACGGCGAGTCAGGTGGAGATTTTCTCAGTCTGCAAAACGTTTATGGAGCTTCACAGGAAACAGCAATCAAGCAATCGTCCAAACAAGGGAAGAAGATTGAGGTCTCAGAGCGTGTTTGGCATGAAATAACTCCATCTGGCTCTCCTGATGTAATCCCCAAGATCCTCCATTTATTATATCCCCGAAAAGTTGAGGTTACTATGGAACCTTCGACGCCGCCGCGGATCCTTCACGTTAGCACGATAACTCAGAAAACTGTGTCATGGATCATTCTCAAATTTTGTACCCACATAGACTTTGGCGCGAGGAAGAACTGGATTGATTTTGAGAAAGGTCGGATGTAAATTGTAAAAAAACGTTTTTGGACCATAATTCCTCCACCGTTGCTCTGATTTAACCCAAATTTGTTGCTAATGAATCGACTCGAGGAGATTTATCCAACATACGTTGTTTTTTACTCCAATAGTTCATCTTTTACTCAGTAGGGGGAGATTAAACAATAACTTCATAACCATCGGTCCGATATAGTCCAAATTTGGTGAACGTGAGTTGACATCAGTTAAGCCTTTTTTTAAAAAAATACTGTGGACGTAACTTCCCATTTACGTTGAGGAGTTCGATCAGGGGCACTGCTTGTACAACGCAGGGGATTTGGGACTTTTCAGGGATATACATTTGCTGTTGGGAATGACAGCATAGGCCTAGTTTAAAAAGAAAGTAGCAGTGGTTTCTTTTTTTACATAAGTGCAAGGAGAGAGAGAGAGATAGAGTGAGAGAGAGCGAAAAAGAGACAGAGAGAGTGAGTGAGAGAGAGAGAGAGAAAAAAAAGCCGACATTATGGAATTTTCATCTCCGCTGCAGATCCTTTTTGTTGCCGTTATAACTCAAAAACCGGTTCATGGATCATCTTCAAATTTTCTGCCTACATTGAACTTAGTGAGAGGAAGAACAGGATTGATTTTGGGAAAGGTCGGTTCTACATTTCGGGCACTAGGGGGAGTTTTACAGCGAGAAGTTTTCAGGTGAAAATTTCTGAGCCGTCTTTCAGATTCAGTCCAAATATGGTGACTACAGATCGACTGGAGGAGATCTATCTTGTATTTGTATTATTTGTTCGCTGTGATGAATGAGGAGGTCTTGCTGGACCGGGCCTCCAGCGGGCTGGATAGATGAAGCAGAGTTAGGACGACTAGCTGATGAGATAAAACGATCCACGACTAGTTTGAGCCAGAACCAAAAGAAATGAAAAAGTGGTGGAGAAAATAAAAGTATGCAGGTGTTTTATCTGACAGAGAATGAAAGGAGAACATTGGTTCTAATGATGGAGGTCCGGTGTGTGGAGCCACGCCCACATGCACACACACACTAACACAGAGGGAGATGGGAGGGGGTGAAAATATGAAATATATATATATGTAAAAAATAGATAGGTAAATAAAAAATAAAAAACATTATGTATAAAAATATATTTAAAGAAAAAATTGAAATGTAAATTGTTAAAAATTATAAAATTATATATATAGAAATAAATTTGAACAAAAAAAAAGTCAATTATAAAAAAATATTTATATAATGTGAGTAAAGAGACTTTTTTAAATGATGAAACTATATTTTAAATTATAAATTCAATTCAAATTAATTATATATACATATATATATATATATTTTTTTACATTTTAAAACTTACATCTAAATTTACTTTGTATAGTTGGGCGTGGCGTTTAAACAGAATTTGAATTGTCTGGGCGAATCCTTCTCCTGACACACGCAGACAATCGGGAAATCCTCGCGGTAAAACAACATGCCGTCACATGACACTGGAACATGCAGGGACACACACACACACACACACACACACACACACACACACACACTGCTGCTGCGGGGGGAAACCCAGAGAGGAGGCTAAAGAGATTATCATCCACGGCGCTGACAGATCCGACTGATGTGTGATCACAAACTAAACATCGATCAATCTCTGCTCGGCAGGAGAAGCAGGACGCCGGAGAGGACGGTGTAGAGTTCTGCATGTGAGGGTCCAAACACTCTGGAGTATTCAGCTGGAGTTAGACACGCACACACACACACACACACACACACACACGCGCACACACACACACACACACACACAGTTCCCTGGAAGAACTAAGTGGGTTTATTTATCAGGAAAAAAGGCAGCTGTGGATTCACTGTGTAGACAGTGAGAGGAGATTCTGTCAACTTTGGCTGTGGAATGTGTGTGTGTGTGTGTGTGTGTGTGTGTGTGTGTCTGAGAACAGAGCTAGAATTTATGTTACCCTTTCTCTCTCTGAAGGTGTGTTTGCATGTGTTTAAGGGGATTTGGGGAAATCCTGACAGTCAGTAAACTGCACACGGCCCCCTGATGTTTACCGACCTGTTTACACTTGTGATGTTTACACAGCCAGGACCGCCAAACGGCCGGGAAGTTTCTAAAAAAACGAAGGTCATGTTGATGAGTTCGCTGTTTAGGAAAGTTTGGGTTTATTCGTAATTGCCTTCAGGTGGGGGAAATAAGTACGAACGGCACGATTCTGGAATATTTACAGGTTGGTTTAAACAGTTTAAAGTCTGGTTGGGGGGGAATCTGCGGCGACCTTCAGGTGTCATAAATGATGTCATCAAAGTTGAGATCGAGATACATTTTTCTTATTCCCGTAAAAAAGGTGGTGGATATTATGAAGTCGTTATCGTAGCCGCCGCCGCCGCCGCCGCTGCTGATCCCTTTGTTTTATTTCCATAACTCAAAAACTCTTCCACATTTTGAGACCAAGTAGATATTTGTGAAAGGAAGAACTGGATTGATTTTGGAAAACGTTTTAGACACTAGTGGGAGCTTTTTGTCGAAAAATGCTGTTTTGAGGACGTAAATCCCTAAACTTTGGTCCAATTTAGTCCAAATTTGGTGAATATGAACAGACTGGATGTGATCTATCGGGTTAATATCATATTTTACTCACTAGGGGGAGCTTTTCCTCAAATTCCGTCCAAATTCGGTGCGTATGGATCAACTCGAGGAGATAAATCTATTTTTTTATGCTACTCATATTCTACCTCAGATCAGAGTTGAATCAGGAGGGGACTGTTTGTACGACGAAGGTATCCAAGCCGGCCCAGAACCGGATTCAGCGGCGCAAATTATTACTGTTTAATTCTAGTTTCAAGCACGTTTCTGGGAATCATCCCTTCATCCTGAGAGACTAACCAGAGAGAAGGTCTTATCCCTGCTGGTTCTGGTCCACTCACAACACAATGCTGTTTGAGGAACAACTTTTCTTTCTTTCGGAAACCCGACACCATCAAACCGCCGCAGCCTAAACACGCCGCCCACACTTGACCGAGGCTGAGCGGCGATGGCCGCTTTAGTCTGAACGCAGACCTTCTGCTGTTCTTAAGATCTCGTCTTACAGCCATTCTGTGAAAGACATCGCCGTCCAGAACCCCTTACCTCCAGAATAACATCCATCTAACAGTCTCCCTCAGGCTGCTAGCTGGCTGTCCTCAATCATCACCTACGTCTCCGTTTTTTGGGCTGGGCCCGGTTTGGGTTTTCATATGGGACCAACGCGGTCCAGGTCTGAGATACCGCAGGCTTTTTTTTTTACTGGACCTCCTCGTTCATGGCTGCTCATAGTTGTGGGGATATGAGTCCTGTGTCCCGTCTGACAGGTTCTGTGAAGGGGCCCGTTTCCTCTGGGGGAGCTGCTGTCTCAAATCAGATCATCAGATATTCTGATCTGATCCGTTTTGTCCTTCAACACAAACTCACTGTGGAAATATTCTAACGGCTGGATGAACTTCAGAAAGCACCCCTACAGTATATATATATATATATATATATATACACATATATATGTATATATATATATATATATATATACATGTGTGTGTATTTATGTATATATATATATTCATGTGTGTGTATATGTATATATATATATACATATACGCACACATATATATACATAACTATATATATATACACACACATATATATTCATATATACTGGATATATATACATTTATACACACATTTATATATATATACATACATATATATATACATGTATGTATATATATATATACTGTGTATTTATAGATATATATGTAACTATATACAGTATATATACTGTATATATCTACACACAAACACATACATATATATACATGTATTTATATGTATATATAGACATATATATAACCCTGTATATATATTCATACACATATACATATTATATCAGAGGTTTATATAAAATATATACAATATTGGATTACATATGTGGTAAATATGCAGATCAATCCAGTTCTTCCTGTAATAAGGTTCTGATGGTGTAAAACCTGAACACGATCCATGAAATCGTTTTTGAGTCATAAAAGGATCCAGAGCGACAGAAGCGACGATGACGAGTCCATGACATCCACCACTTATAACTTATCGCATATGAACGACACGTTATAGACGAGATTGTCCCACGAATGCGTAGAAGAACAAATTGGACCCCCGCTGACCCTCGTGTTCGTCTTACTGCGGCGTGAGGCGTTTGGGTCAAACCGGTGAAACAGCCCCTTTATTTCAGGTTAAATCCAACATGACACTCGATGCATGGCGCTGACAGGCATTCTTCTAGGAGTAATCAAATCACTCCGCGTGAATCAATGAGGCGGACGGGTGGAGGTCAAAGGGGAATTCATCCGCCACATCGCCGGGCCACACAGGCGGTCCAGTTATCTCCCACTCCATCACACACACACACATGTCCTTGTGTACAAAAAGTCATGTGTGTACACAGAACCGCACAGAGGCCATATAGATGTGCGAGAATTATCCACACACACACACACACACACACACACACACACACACACACACACACACACACACACACACACATAACTTGAGTAGCAGCAGCAGGTGTCGGAGGGATGTGGCGACCGCGTGTGTGTGCGGCGCCGCATTTCTCCCATTTCCCAATATTAGCGCGGCGGGGGAAGTCCATCTGTTAATAAAGCACTCAGCAAACAAAGATGGCCACCGCTCGACATCCAATACGCAGGAAATGCGAACAGCTGCCGCGTGTTGAAGAGGTGCTTTCACCACGCCGACGTGTCGGGGGTACGGGGGGGGTCTATTCCTTCCTCTCGGCCTGTTATCGTAATATTAGGCCGTCTGTTGCCGCGGTGGGACACATGCAGGAATGCGGGCGCGTATGGTCGCCCGTGAAAAATGGTCCAGTATTGATTCAAAGATCCGATTCTCCGCATATCTGGACCATCATGGCCGCATTGATTTTAACCAGTACCCCTAAAAAATGCGTTCGGTCTCATTGGCTTGAGGACGTCTTCCGTCTGGGGGGGTCCGCTCCTTCCTCGCCTTCCATTCACCCTTTAAGGTCCTCACCCCCCAAAAAAACTATGTAAAATGATTTAACCGCATATTTTTTTTATTTGTTTGAAGCATTTTATCAATTTTGTTAACTTAGACGCTAAAGTTTGACGTAAAATGACAAATCCGTTGGTCCAGCCTGTTTTTACACTGTAAAAACTGAATGTTTTTACTTAGACGATTATTTCATGATACGATTTAGGTTTTTAATGTAAAATCGTTCTTACAAAAACTCTCTGACACTTGTACGACTTTGTCGGGTTGTAAAAATGTTACAAAAAAATCGTAATTATTGAATCAGACTTTCCCTAATTAATGCCTCCTCCTCGTTAGGACCTTTGACCTGTGGTGTCCTCCAGGGCTCCGTCCTTGGCCCCTTGCGCTTTAGCGTATACATGCTGCTGGGTCAAATTATAAACGGATCCGGTCACATTTGTCAGTAAAGAAATAGTGACTCATAACCAAACAGTCGAGCGGGACGTTAAAGGGTTAACCCGACATTTTTTCCTCGCCTGATATTTTGAGGTGTTGATCGTCACACATCTGCGAAGCTGCTCCGGCATCTAAGGTTACGGCCGAAAGGCGTCAAGAAGACGTTGCGTCCATTGCAAAGATGCCAGATCACTTTAAGACCCCTGAGAGGGAGTGGTGGGAGCAGCGTATCGGAATGGGCGAGGTGACGCGGGACACCGTTGCTGTTTTATAGGATTAGATGTTTACTCCGGTCCGGTCTCGTTCCCAGGGTCGTCAAATATCAACGTTTTGACCTTTGCATCTGGATTAGATAAACCGGGCTTTGCTGTCACTCCGATCCGCATGAGACGATCGGAGCGACTGCAAAAATAAACAAAACTCAACAGCTTATGTGGCGAGAAAGTCCCCAGAGGGTTAGCCTTCTGGGTCGACTGATGGGTCATGGTCAATTTCACCTACGCCGCCAGAATTTACAGCCCGTGTGAAAGTTTAGACAACAGCGGTCACCTTTTCTTGAACCTACTAAGGTATTTTGTGTGCTAAAAGTAACCAACTGCATTCGAAAACTTTACTTTGTTTATCACGTGTTACACAGTACAAACATACGGTAGAACCTCGTGAAGGTTTTCAACTTTTTGGCCCAAACACCAAAAAAAAATTTGCTGTATTTGACATTTTGATGATGTATCTTCACAGCAAGTGTGAATGATATGAAGATGATATGACATGGCCGCGACTCGGACATGGGGACATGATAACTCAAAATCATTATCATAGACACCAGTGTGAGGATGAACTGGATTGATTTTGGGAGGTTTATTTTCAAAAGTTTTCGGGCCATAATTTTTCATCCGTTGTACCGATTTAGTCAAAATTGGTTTGGGATGAATTATCTCGAGGAGATTTATGTTGTACATATATATGTCATTTTTTACCCAATTGGTCCATATTTTACTCACTAGGGAAACTTTTTCTTACGAAAAACACTTAAACTTCACGTTTAAATTGAAGAGTTCAATCAGTGCGGTTGTTTGTACAACACAGGGGATCGGGGGCTTTTTTGGGGATGTAACCCTTTTATCCGGGATGACTGTATAGGTCTACTTTTAAGTTAAGCCTGACCTGAATTAGATACTAAAAATAAAACTTAAAATGTCTATACTATATTAATAACTAAATAACTAATAACTATTTAATTTCTTTTTTTTTTAACAAAAATCTCATTTTTCCCAACAAAAGATGTTTCATGGATCATTCTCAGATGTTCTACACAAATAAACCTTAGTGGGAGGAAGAACTGGATTGATTTTGAGAAAGGTTGGTTGAATAGTTCCGACACTAGGGGGTGCTTTGTATCGGAACATTTTAGGTCTATAATTCCTCCACCTTTAGTCTCATTTTGTCCAAATTTGAGACGTTTGAATCAAGTATTTCTTGTATAATACGTATAAATATATATATAAAAATATATTTTTGACTCAAATAGTTCATAATTTACTCACTAGGGGGAGCATCTAACGTGGATTTATATGCGTCAGCAGTTTCTCCTAGGTTTAGTCTTACTGAAAAACCTAAACGTCACTCGCGCCTGATGAATCTTGGGATATTGTGGGCCCATGAGATGGAACCTTCACAGCCGGAGAAAGAACCACACCCAACTGGGACACACCTTCTGGCGCCACGGCCTCAGAATGTGTATGTAGGTGGTGTGGCGTGACTTCATTCTCCTGGCTCAACCCCACCTGTCTCCACTCAACTCATCAAGCAGAGGTTTGGGAACCCTTCCTCACCGTCCACTCGTCACCAGATTGTTCCACTCGCTTGGCTTCAGCTACACTTTCGGGCTGCAAAGTCCATCAGAGTTATTTTTTGGTTCTGTCATGGCGCCTCATGCCAACCTGCTCTCCACTGCCAGCTCACTAAAGACGCTTCACGCCTTCACCACCTCCTCGGTGAGGTAAGAGCTAAGAAAGTAGGAGAAGGTCAGCGTAGGAAAATATTACGACATTCTGAGTACAAGTTACCCGTCGGTTTAGTTCTAATCTACGACTTTTCAAGATGGGGATTATGGAATCGTCCGCGTCCGCAGATAATTCGCGTTCACGCAATAACTATAAAATTATTTTGTGGATCATTTTTCAAATTTTACCGTCACACAGACTTTATGTGGAGATGAATTAGATGGATTTTTGGCAAAGGTCGGTTTTATATTTCTGACACTAGGGGGAGCTTTAGCATAAGTTTTCAGCTCAAAATTTCTCAACCGTTGGACCGATTAAGTCCAAATGTGGTGCATATGACTCAACGTGAGGAGATCTATCTTGGATACATCATGTTTTACTCTTACACTTCTTACTTTGCACACTAGGGGGAGATTATTGCAAAAAAAACAGTATTTCGGAGATAACGTTCAAACAGTTGGTCTGATTTCGCCCAAATTGGGTGCATATGACTCAACTGGAGGAGATCTAGCTTGTAAATATCAAGTTTGACTGTACAAAGTTCATATTTTACTCACTAGAGGGAGTTTGTTTTTTGTTTTTTTACAAAAAAAAACTGTTTTCCAGACATAACGCAAATCAGGGGACCTCTTGTACAACGCAGGGAGTTGGGGACTTTTTGGGGGAACATAACCTTGCTGTTGGGGACGACAGCATAGGCCTAGTTTATGGTCGTAATATGGATCCATCCCCAGATAAATTGCACTAAATCCCAGTTTACATCATTTTGACCCACCAGGTAAGTGATGTGCAAAAAAAAAAAAAGATTTGATGCTCAAAATTCAACAAAACTCAAGACTCAAACAAAATCCAAGTGTTTTCAGGGGTTTTCGTTTGCAGGGTCATGTCGTTTTTGGTAAAAATAACTCGTCTGGCCTTCTAGAAACTGTTGATTTAACCCTGTTTGACTCTGTTCTAAATCGCATGAAGATCTTTGCCTGTCTTTTTAATACATCGTGGAAAGTCTCATTATCTCCCGCGTCTGTCCTCCGGCTTCCTGAGGCTTGAACTGGCACACCGTCACTGGCACAGACGGACTCCCGACATGCTCTTCATCTCCCTAATGGCACCTTGGAGCTTCTCGTACCCATTTGTCACCCGCGTATGTAAACACCAGCGAGCGCTTCCTCCATGTTGCCATTCCCCAAACAGGGCGCCCATTGCAAAGGACATAAACCAGGGTACTTCCTGTGTATCTAAAGCAACTCCTGATGGCACAGGAACAACAGCGCGTTTATCCGAAGTGTCTCCTGCCATCCACGATTCCATTTGTCAACTCAGCCAACCATCAAGCGTCCTTGGATCCGCACACTTAGAATAACATTTTCTACCTCTTACTTTTCAAACAAACGGCGGCGGCAGAAGCAGAGGAGCGTAAAGTGTTCTGGTAGAAGGTTCCTCGTACTGGGGCGGCAACATCTGGGGTCAAAGGAACTGTTTGTCCGGTTTGGACCAGTGGAGACGGTCCATGATTTGAAAGATCTTGGAATTCTGACAGCAGCCTTACCTTCAAAATAAAACGTCTCAACGTCTCCACCAGCCGAACAGTTTGGGAGTGAGCCCAGATATTTTGAAAATGCGTTGAAGAGTCTCGCGGAAACCATCCTATGTTATGAATATGATGGTGCGGTTTGGTAATCTGGATTTAGAGAGGAGGAAGAAGTTGCCCAAAATAGGGAACACTGCCTCCAAAGTCTCCGCTGAACCACAGAAGCGGCTCGGTCAGATGTACGATAAACCAACCTCGCCCTCTGTACCGCCGAGTTGAACTCTTACCCTCAGGGAGACGCTAGAGTTTACTGCCGGCAAAGAGAACAAATCTACTCAGTTCCAAATGCTGCCACTTTAACCTTAAAACGTGGAGAGCTCTCTCTAGAGTCTGATATCTGTACGAAACTAATGTACAATATGGTAGCAATTCTTATTTTCCTGCCTCTTACACGCCTAAAAACACAATTGTGAATTATTTATTCAGCTGTAGTTGTTCTGGGATCAGGCGGGCGACTTCTCCTGGATCAGGAGTTTGAAATACAGTTTTTACTGCAAGTTTTAAAGTAATAATTAGCTAAATTTCAGTGCAGTGTTGCAGTACAAATACAGAAAAGTATTTGTGGGGTAATGTGAGATCAGCACGTTTTTTTGTGATGGACAGAAATGGTTACGGAAGGAGCAGAATAATTTAAAGAAAACTCAAATATCTGAGCATTTTGAACATTTGTAGCCGAGCCAATAGAGACTCAGTTTACACGGACGGACTAATTCCCAAGAGATTCGTAAAAGACGCCTAATCAGAAAGAAAATGTTGCGCGTAAACACTCCTTTCCGAAAGAGGTCACATGTAAAACCGCCAAATAAAGAAGATAAATAACGTTCTTTTGTAATTTTGTTTCTCAGCTGAGTAATAACATAAGACGGTTTTCTTTAACCGTCTAATGTCACTTCCTATGAGCTGAATTTAGACACCAGTGGACTTATGGTTGGGGAGTCATAGTCAAAAACAGTGTTTTTCATTGCAAAAAAAAACCTCCTTAGTGAGTGAAATATGAACAAGTACAGTGAAATACAACAAATACAACTTAGATCTCCTCAAATCGATTCATACGCACTAAATTTGGACTGAATTGGACCAATTTTAGGTATTAATATCCGAAAAAACGATGTTTTTTATGTTTTTTTCTAAAATATCATCAAGAGATGATTGGACTGGATCAAGCGTCAGGATGCAAATTGAGTAAATCCACCTGTGACGGATTAAGAAACTCAATGAATGAATGAACTACAAGTTACAAACGACTTGTAGTTCATTCTGGAGGTCAGGGGGTCAGCGGTGATTATAAACTCTAACACAACCTAGAAACAACAATTGAGGAAGTAAGATATCAGAAATCGCGGGTTTGATTGCTGGATGATGAAGAAGTGATTTGAAGTTTACCTGAAAAAAAAGGAAGATTCTGAAGAATCGTGAATAATATAAAGAAATCGGACGGTTTGATTGAAAATGACGAACGCATGAAAGATGTTGAATATCCGAAGATTTGCTGAAAAACCCAAACGTACTCCGCAATGGCGACTTTTAATCTGAAGGAGTAATAACCACAATAAGTAGGAATAAGATGAAGGAAGAAGATGAAGAAGGTTTTCAGAGTCACATCAACTGCATCAAATAGTTGAACAAAAATGCATTAAAGAAGTTTAAAACGGTTATAATGTCCCCTGTCGGTGGTCATAATGTTATGGCAGTTATCTGCATGTGTAGGTCGTGATGATTTTATAACGGAGGTGAACAAAATGAGTGCGTGTGCACAGCTTCATAGCGCCGAAACAATGATGTCTTTTGCCGGACGCCGGAAATACCCAACCATCATGTGAGGAAGAGTCGGCCGCCAGCGGCAGTAAAAGCTGAAGAGAGTCAATAAAAGAAAGATTGATATCCGATCAGATGTACAATCGCCCTCAGGCTTCCACTTGGCGGCGTGAACGACCACGAAACACCGAAAATATGCAGAGAAACAGAGTCGAGGACTGTGCTGCGCAGACTTTCAACTGCTTCCTGTTCCTGCGGCTCTGACTGACAGTCTGTGTTTCTTCATTTGTTGTTATTGGGTTTTTTTGGATTCTTTGCTTGTCAGAACTCCTCCACCTGCCAAAGCGGTTATACAACCAACGCCGCGTGGTTTCATCCCTAACGTCTGCGTGATCACGCTCACATGTCTCGGGGCCCCTCTGGCGTGGCCTCGGCGGTACCGGGCTAATAACTGAATGAGTAAGCGACTCGAGGCCCGGGGCCCGGCGCTGGTGGAGCTGTGGTTAGCGAAGGCCGGATTCCGGTACCAGCCGCACTCGTGCTTTCCTGAGAAAATCACATGCCTGGTTACATAAATGCAGCCCCGACACTGGAGATCCATCTCTGTGAGCGACGGTGGCGCCGGGGAGCGACTCCGCCGGGCCTGGTCTGTGTCCCGGCCCGCTTTGTGTGTGCGGAAAGTTATCAGGCAGAAAACAACAGACGACAGGAAGGAATCGATTTTGTCTGTTTGTCAGTCTGAACAACTCCTGTTTTTATTTATATTTAATTCATGTTCATATTTGTCCTTAGTGGCCGGACTCTTCCTCTTCTTCATTCCCCGCATATATATATACACATATATAGATATAGATATATATTTAAATAAAGTATACGTTTTTTTTTTTATTGTTTATTACATATAATCTCAAAGTTAGAACTTTGAGATTTGATCCAAATGTAATGTATTATTATTATTATTATTATTATTATTATTATTATTATTATTATTATTATTATTATATATTCTCTTTCTTTATATCCTCCCCAAAAAAAAAAAATATATATATATATTAAAAAAATATATATATATTAATTGTTTATTATGTATGTAATTCTTTGTATATATATTTATAAATAAAATTTATATATATATATTCTTTGTTTATTATTACGTAAGTAATTCTTTATATTCTCTAAAAAAATTTTTTTTAAAAATTATTAATTATATATATCTATATATAATTATATAGATTATACATAATTATACATATTTTCTCCTCTAGGGATCAATAAAGTTTCTTTCCATCTATCTATTAATAGATTTGTTGTTGTTGTTGTTGTTTTTCAGGTCGATAACAGCCTGACTAATAGTCCTGTTGTCTGTATGCAGGAATACACAAGACTACATGTTGTACATGAAACAAGAACACAAAATAAATTCAATCTAGTTCTACTTTTGATGCTTTATGTAACGGTCGTGACCTCAAGCTTGAGGTCAAGCGGACCCATCCGTGAGGGAGCAGTGGGCGGGGCCTGTTTCAAGGAACCACACCTTTTTGCGTCATGGGCTGGGCTCCAACCCTGGTCTCCTGGTTGAGGGACGGACGCTCTGGAAGAAACGCTGGACCTTGACGTTGGAAGAACTATTAGGAAAGACTTCTTCTTTTTTTTATCCCCTTCATACTTTTCGCTCTATCTACTGTTATACACTCTAGTCCCGTAGTTGAGGGTAACGCGCCTTAAAGCTGATCGCCCACCACCAACAGAATCCCAGAAGAAGACGAAGACATACTTGTTGTCTTAACGGCCTTCCAGCCTTTTTGGTCATGTGATCACCTGATTCGAGAACCCGGAATTAACAAGTCTAAGTCTAAGTCTGGTAAATTAATTACCTGATGGATTTTGATTGATCTTGGTAGAGTCGGTTGAGAAGGGCCCCTTAAACCTTTTAAAAACCGTAGTGTTTGGCACTTGTTGTGTTACTTCAGCTCCTGCTGTGCCCCGCAGATTAAATCCACATTCATTAACCCAGGTCTTGTACCGGACAGGTGAGTCCAGTGTAATTACAGGTTTTACCCACAGTGAAGGCAGTAATCTTGCCGCGGGGCTAAATGGATAATCGGTCCCGGCAGGAAGGTGGTGATTAATGAACAATTGGGAGTATAGAGTTCACCTGATCTCCAGCTGTCGCTGGAGGAGGTGCGGAGGTCTTTTCTCTCAAACAGACAGGTGTTTGTTCTTCTACACCTGCCGCTGTTTATTCATGAGACGTTAAGATAAACAGCGCCATGAAAAAAAAAGTTCCATTTATGCATTTTATATATAACATTCCAGCTTTTGAAGAAAGAAAAACTCAACGTTTCATCCATCTCGGCCATGTAAATCTTCTTTTCTCCCTTTTGTGGCAGGTTTTAAACAACATAAAGGAACATTATGTACTATATGTATGTATTTATGAAGTATTTATGAAGTATTTTAGTATTATAGACCTAATGTGTTTCATGAAATGAGGTAAAAAAATGCATTTTATGGACAATAAAGTGTCATTTATGCACTTTATATACAACATTCCAGCCATTCCAGCGTGACTAAGACAATCTATATATTTATACTTACATTTATTTGACTATCAAACGTTAAATCCTTCAAAAGTCTCGGATTTATTGGAATTGTCATCAACGCCTCTGCGTCTGTTTCAGCAGATCCTTCGTTTTAAGGCGATAACTCAAAAACTATTTCATGGATCATTTTCAAATGTTATGTCAACATAGATCTTAGTGCCAGGAAGAACTGGATTGATTCAGGAAAAGGTTGGTTACGTATTTCCACCAAAAGGGGGAAGAAATAATGTAAAAGTTTTTCAAAATGTATTTCTAGACAAAAAAAAAAAACTTCCAGAAGTGAGTTAAAATGAACTATAAGATAAAAACATGGATATAATATGATATAAACAAGATAAATCTCCTCTAATCGATTCATTTGCACCTAATTTGGACTAAATCGGACCAACGGTTGAGAAACGACGGCCGAAAACTACAGGAGATAAATCTCCTCCTAGTGTTGGAAACATACCACCGACCTTTCCCAAAATCATTCCAGTTCTTCCTGGCACTAAAGGCTATAAGGGTATAACGTTTGATCCATGACATAATCTTTGAGGTATGTGCCGAAAACTGTTTCTCATGAAAAAATTCTCCCTCTAGTGAGTAAAATATGAACTATTAAAATAAAATTGTACAATGAATTTGATAATTTACGAATACTTTCAAAACTTCGGTAAAGTTTCGAATGCACGATTACATAGTTCCTCGTCTGCGACATCCAAACCCTGAAGCGTGAATTGTGTCTAAATTAAGGGGTTCTGCAGGAAGAGACCGGATGTCTGGATCGGACCTCATCAAAATCACATATTTGATGATTTTTTTTTTTCTTTTAGATAATTTATGGATGTTTTTGTAATTATTCCTACAGATTAAGTGAAACACAAACACTAGAAATCAAAATTCATACCAATTTTAAAAAAATAATAATTGTAAATTAAAGGACAAGATGATGAAAAAAAAATCCAGAAATATTTTTTTCTCTCAGGTTCAGTAGATTGAAAATGTTTCGTGTTACATTATTATTAAGTCTAAAATGTCCGAACATGATCGGTGCCTTCTGGTCCCGTACAGCAGCAGGTTCTGGTCCCTGATAGAAGATTGTCCTCTTCGCTCCGCGGGCTCACAGCGGCCAGCCGCTAATGGAAGCCGCGGCCGCTGGCTGGGCCAGAATGATGGAAATGAAACCCTGGCGGGGAGCCGGATCGGTGGTTACAGCAAGAAGGAGAGGCGTGGAGGTGGAGGTGTGGAGGTGGAGATGGATTCCTGCAGTGTGTGTGTGTGTGTGTGTGTGTGTGTGTGTGTGGGGGGGGATGAAGCAGAGCTCCCAGGGAGGCAGAATCATCCATTTCCATGCTAATACCTTCGGCCTATTGCATTCGGTGTCCCGTGCGGAGTTTGTCCGATAAAGACATTTTTCCCATCTCGGGATCAATCCGGTGTTTTTTTCTGCCTCAGCTCATATCACAGAAACACAGAGTACAAAACAAACACCTGTCAATATCTCATTTTGTTTCCCTCGGGTTTAAAAAAAAACAAAAGTCGGCCTCCACACACCAAAATGAGATTTTTATTTTTTTTTCAAGCTGCGATGATGAAGAGTTGGAGGATTCATGCTTTCAGCGGTTTTATGACGAAACTGCGTATAAATCTGAGGCTTTAGATGAAAAAAAAAAGGGAGATGAAGTTCTTTCTTATGAATCAGTTCAGGTGAAATCCTTTTTTTTTATTATTTGATATATTAGAATCAAGATAACGATTGATTTTGTATATAAAGGAAAACGGTGCTTTTACTTTGAAGAGCTCCCTTCTGTCAAATAACATCCATTTTTCTTCTTCTTTTTTTTTTACCACAAACTGAATGAGCTGAAATCAAGAGAAGGCAGAATCCGACCCGAAGGTTAAATTCAGGCATTTATAAAGAACAAACTGCTGTTTTATCTTCTTTTAACATCAAAGACAAAAACAGACAATTCTGTTAATTCACGGTTTATCCTCAACATTCAGAACCTTTCTCTCTGTCCAAAAAATGGATAAAACTTCATTATTTTAGGTTTATCGTGCATCCATGCATCATTAACGGACGTTTCTTTCAATCCCATGATTTACAAAACTGCTTCATTTAAGGTAATCCTAAACTTCTAAACGGTTCAAGGGTCTTTATGTTTGCTCTGACGGCGAGGCTTTTTCCTGCTCTAATTAAAGACTTACGACTTTTCTTATCTCCGTGGGGGTGGGTCCTAACTTAGGACCCACCCCCACAGGGGGTTGAAAATATATTTTTCTGAACAAACGTTAAAATATCTTTACTTTTCAGCTTTCCAATTACCGTTTCTGCTGAAACGGTGTCTCGAAATGTTTACTTTGTTTAACATGAGCCATTTTATTACTTTATTTGTTCTTATATATTCTATCTTTTATTTTTTTAATGTCAGGAGAAACAATGTTTCGTTTCATTTTGTGTACTGAAATACAATATCTTGAATCTTGAAAGTATAAAAAAACACTTAGTTGTGAATATTATATTCCACTTATTGAGAATTGACCCTAAATACCCCCTAAATTCTTCATGCTGGACCTTTAAAGAAATCCAACGTACCCCCCGTCAGGTACCCGTGAATACCCCTAGGAATAGACCCCCCCCTCGTTTGAGAAACACTGTTCTACATGGAGAACATGATTTCACAGATTTATAGTTTAAGACGATGAAATGCTTTTATTTTGAAATCCAGAGACACCTCAACATCCCCCCCGACCCACCCCCCCATCCCCCACCCTCCAGCCCCTAAGCTTCCACTGCACTGACTCACTTTTTCCCACCGGCCTGTGAAGAAGGCCCCTCAGTCGGACAGAACAATCCCACACTGTGCAGAACGGCCGGAGAGAAAACATTTATTCTGCTGCTGCTGACGGCGACTGACTGTCATCACATCAGTAAACAACAACAACAACAACAACAACAACAACATGCAACGTGCGCCAGGATCATCAGGTCCAGCAGAAAACCCTGATTCCAACGTGATTACAGCGCCACCATTCTGTTGTCACACACCGCCCTCTAGTGGCTAAAGTCCGTATCATTACGGCACCAGAGGTTCTGAGTCCAGATATTTATCCATAATTGAAATCTGGGAAATAAAAAAAAAACGGAATTGAATGACTACCGATGCCACATCGTCAAAGTTTACAGCCCAGCGGATAAAAGTTTGCCTTCCCCTGCAGAGGGCTGGGGGGGCGAGAGAGGGTGGAGGGGGTGGAGGAGAGAGGGGGGGATAACACCGCCACAATCAAGTGTGCGTGAGTTAATGAGAGGCAGATCGCTCTGCTGAAGGCATTAAACAGGAAATGATAGGATCCGTAGACACAGAATTTTCTCAGGCCCCGGGGGGGTGTTGGTGGTGGGGGGGGTTTACGGTGATTCCTTTCACAGGCGGAGACCGATCCGCCGCTCAGATTCGGAGCTTTGCGAGAAAAGGCCAGAAACAAAACAAGAGGCAGACGGTAAAGTGACACATTTATGAGCGGAGGGGCCCGCTTGCAGAATTATGGGACTTCAATTGGTGGAGATGTCTCCACCTAAAGTTCTTATAGAGGCATTTTATTTTGAAAAGAGCGGGTTTGTGATTGGCTGCGAGCGCCGCCGCTGCCTCCGTGGAAACGAGGTGAAACGTTGTTGCAAATTTGACATCTGTGGCGTATATCAGACACCTCTTCTGCTGTCGGATCCAGATGAGACCCAGATGAGACCCAGATGAGATCCAGATGAGATCCAGATGAGGTCCAGATGAGGTCGTCACGTCATGTGACGCTCGACGATTTTTTTAAGTCTTGGACACGATCTCGTCCTGCGTTTTAATTAAAACGGTCGGGGACACCGTCGCTGACTAAAATGTAAGCAAAGCTCCTCTGCAAAGCAAATCAAGCGCTCCCTGAACCACAAGCTGCTACAATCAGCTTCAGTTTTCGCTCGGACAAACTTCAGGTGTTGAACTCCTGCGATAACGTTTGTATTCGTCTGCAGGACGGCTCAAAAACTCGAATATGTTTTTTTATATATAGATATTATATATTTAAATACGGCAGCTCGACTTTATATATTTCTGGGTGGATTTGCGGGATGACGATGACGTCATAAAAAGAATTCGGAATTCAGCAGAAACAATCCGACTAGAATGAAACCAAATATTCTCAAATATAATCACGGAATTCAAGATAACTTTATTTATAAAGGAGGTTTCAGCAGCAGCGCTATTCCAAGTCTTTTACAAAAACACTATAAGAACACTGGGAGAAAAAAATATAAAACATTAAGAAAGATTACAAAACTGAAAAACAAGCTTAAAACATAAATAAATGAATAAAAGCTAGTTTGGAGGAAAATCAGCTGTTTAAGCTTTTGGACCTCAGATTCATGTTTTCCTGAACAGTTCTGTAGAATCTTACAGGACAACTATTATTATTAAAATCATGCAAAAAAAAGCACTTATTACAATATGAACCAAACACAAAAGAATGATTTCACTTATTTTTTTCAATAAGTGAAAAAAAATGAAAAATTGCTTTTATTCTGTTTTTTAAATAAAATTCTTTAAACTTAATAATTTTTTTAAATTATTGCAAGCTATAAAAAAACAAATTCATTCTTTTCTACTTTTTCCTTCTATGATGGGGGGGCGTTTCCTCCGGCGCTCATCCTCTCGGCGACCTCTGTCCCTCCGATGCTAAGCTAATGCTGGGGTTGAGGAGCGAAACGCCACATGGGAGCTATTTCAGGGCTACAACCGAAGAAAATGAGTCTTTAATAACTCCCTCTCTCTCTCTCTCTCTCTCTCTCTCTCTCTCTCTCTCTCTCTCTCCAGAAGGATTTGTAATTGCAAATGAGCAAAAGCCTTTTTTTATTTTTCTTAATTATAAGCGCCTGCAGGCTCGCGTCTCCCTCGGTACCCAGCATGCCCTCCGTTAGCGAGCGGCTGTGGATGTGCGGTTAAAACCACATGAGATGCAGGAGATTGCGAGCTGGCGGCAGTCGTTCTTTTCGCCGGGCTTCGGGTTTTCAGTCAAGGTTGGTTAGCTGAGTAAACACTGTGTGAAGTGGGGAAGGGCGTGTGTGCAGGGAGACTCTAAACAAAATCAAGGAAAGTACAAATTTCCCTCACGTTTGGCACGAGTCAGGGACTCGTTTCTGCTCAGCAGTCAGAGGATGTGACTGCCGGCGTAATTATAACTTCCTAAATGCAGACGGTCCGCTCCAAGTTGGACGCCGCTCTCTTTTTTTCTCGCTGTCCTTCCTGCCGGAGAGTCCCGAAAGAGTCGAGTTCTAATGCCGTCCCACCGGAAACAACTACTTCAGCTAAACCTGTTGAACCTGCAGAACCGAGACCCTTTTGTGATTCTGAGACATGTTCTGGAAAAAAAAAACGTCTGTTTCCATTTTTAGGATTAAAGTTGTAATAATGGTGAATTTCTATCGTTAGAATCCATCTGATTTTTTCTTCCTGCTTTCCAGTTTGGGACCGGAGAATCGGGATGATCCAAATGTCCATCCGCCCAAACTTCCCAAGGTAACGTGGTCTCAGGGGGAGGGGCCAGACTGAGAGCGAGTTCAAGACCCCACTAAATGGGCTTCAAGGGGAGTTGATGTAAATGGAGTCAGGAGACCAGGGCATCCTTCTGGAACCAGGTCTGGGAGGGGGGACCGGCTGTTGGAGGTCCCCGAAGAGGCATTGAGGACCCACCACTTGCGGGGATAGCCGTTGGTGTCGGGTGTGAGGGTTAGGTGTGGGTGTCATAATACCGAAAAGTATTTTTCCGAAAAGTTGGGGATATTCTGGAGTCATCATCAGATCCTTCGTGTGAATGCGATAACTCAAAACATAATGCATGGATCATTTTCAAATGTTATACCCACTTAGATCTTAGTGCGAGGAAGAACTGGAGTCATTTTGGAAAAGATAGCTTCGACACTAGGGGGAATCTTATCTACCAAAGTTTTCGCCCCATAATATCTCAACTGTAAGTCCAGATTGGGTGCAAAAGATGAAAGGGCGGAGCTTTATTTTGTATTTATATTATATATTATTCTAGTAGTTCAGATTTTACTCACTAGAGGGAGCTTTTCTTTTTTGTTTTAGATGAAAAACACTGTTTTTAAGACATAACTCAAAATCTTTTTCATCCATCATTTTCATATCTTATTCCCACATAGACCTTAGTGAGAGGAAGAACTGGCGTGATTTTGGGGAGGCTCGGTTTTATATATTTCCGACACCAGGGGGAGCGCCAGCTTCAAAAGTTTTCCGCCTATAATTTCTCAAAGGTCGGTGCAAATGAATTTACTCGCAAAACTCTGTGTTGATATATATTATATTTTACTCTGAAAGTGGATATTTCACTTATTATGGGTTTTTTTAGTGAATATTTTACTGTAAAAGTTCATATTTTACTCACAAGGGGGCAGCTTTCGTCACAAAAAGAAAGTCTTTTGTTCGGACATTACTTCACATTTTTATTTGAGGAGTTCAGTCGGGGGAGATTTGAACGGCGAATAAAAAACAACGTTGGTGCAAATCACTGTGACAGCGATTACACCCAGAGAGTGAGAGTGTGCTGTGTCCGAAAAACAGAAGGAAAATAAAACGGAACATCATTTATCTTCCCCACAAGAACTAAACGTCGGCCAATTTCACTATTTCACAACTTCACTGGACTATTTTATTGTAAATCTGTTTTTCGTCCTGGAGTTCGGACTCTTTTGTCATTTTTATAACTTATTTATCTCTATTTCACGATGTTTACAGATACACAGGTTTTATATGTCTTGTTTTGTTTTTTTATAGACACTTTACAATGTTGACGCTGGTGTTACGCCCAAATTTCTTCTGGTGGGGACGAATAAAGTTCTTTTCAACTTTGGGGCTTTATTATTATTTTTTTGTGTGTGAGTGTGTTTCTAATTAGATTATAATAAAGCAGTGAGTTTAAGAAAAAAAAAATTTTACTCAGTAAACCGTCTTACATTTATAATTTGAAAAATATGATATATGAAAATTATTACTCTCACTTTTTTTTTTTTTCCTCAAAAGACAAAAAAATAGAGCGATGACATCATTAGTGTTGTTGTTGTAAATAGAAACATAAAACTCTGACGACGAGTATCCAAAGGTGAAAAGGTAGCCAAACAAAAATTCCAATGCAGTATAATAATATCATTCACATTTATTCTGACCTCTTGAATCATAAATTAGATTAAACAAAAAAAGAAAAAGTGAGTTATATCAATAAAACTAAGTTGTTTTATAATTTATTGTTAAAAAAATATGTTATCAGAAGAGGTTCAAACAAATACAGTACACTCAAAAAAAAAGTTTGAGCCTTATATTTAAAATGTGTGTATTTTAATTACATGTAAAACTTCAATTTTTTTTGGATTACTTGATTTTTAACAAACTAATTAACTTAATTTGATGCATTTCTGTCATTAAATAATAAATGAAATAAGTAAAAATGATATTCATGTAATATTTATGCTCAAGCGTTTGAAATACAACTCACATTAAAAAAGAACATAATAACCTGAAAATCAATCTTATAGAGTTTAAATATCTGAATCCTGCTTGATCTACAAAGAAACATCTTTAAACCTCGCTCAAATATTTTAACTGTTTTAATTGAGTTGTTTTTAAAACAAACAAATTCATGCTGATACTATAAAATATCAATATGAAAACACGCTTTTTAAAAATGTAAATGAATCATGGTTTTTGAGTGCATGTTGTCAAAGCATTTATTCATTAAAGAAACATTTTAATTGACATTTAATAACTAAAAAAAACAACTAATAGTTAAATTAGTTGTTTTTTTTGTATTAAGAATAAAAAATGCTGTGTAAGCAACTTTTTGACACTTTTAAATAGTTTCTTGTGAGTTATAAATATATATATATGTATAATGTGAGGAGTTATTAACTTACTTACCAACCAAATAAAGTCTTAAAAAATACATTATTTTCTCTCTGACATCACCTAGAACCCTCCGGAACCATCTCCCGGTCCTGGTTCTGGCGGCAGAAACCCTCTATACATTTACGAGGAAGCTTAAAACCTTCTTAGCTACGCTGCTATAGGTTTAAAACTGCTAGGGGATCTCCCATGATGCACTGAGCTTCCCTCTTTTCAAACCCAATCGGCCCTGGCAGTAGGCCGTCCAACCTGAGTGTTGGATCTGAAGGAGGTTTCTGCCTGTTAAAAGGCAGTTGTTGTTTTTTCTGCCTCTGTCGCCAATTGACTGATTGATCGATTGATTGATTGATTGATTGATTGATTGACTGATTGATTGATTGATTGATGTGGTGGACTTTTGGCCCACTCTTCTTTGCAAAACTGTTTCATTGCAGCCACATTGCAACGGTTAGCTAGCCAGAACCGATCTTTTCAGCATCTCAAGTGGGTCTGGGTCCAGACTTTGACTGAGATCACTCCAGAAGTTAAATTCTGTCTGATCCCGTCGGAGGGGGATCCTTCCTCTGGGGGAATATTGTCTCGTTCCGTGACCCGGTTGCCCTTGAGCTCAGACAATTGTCTGTCTTCTGTGGGGGTGATTAGCATACGAGCTCCTCTGCTGGGGCTTTGACACTTATTGAAGCGGTCCGGTTTGAGCGCCGGCTCGTCACCTTCCTCATCTCTCGGATGATAGTAATGAGGACTAACGAGCTGGTCGGAAGTGAGAATGTGACATAAATGTGAGTTTTATAAAGGTGGGGAGATTCTGAATGAAGGGGGAAATGTTTGAGAAGAAGAATAAATGAAGATGTTGAAAACCAGAACGAGTTTAGATGTGATTCATTCTGAAAAAGAAATATTTGATGTGTTTCCTGAAACCAGTGATTTAACTTCCTGTCCAGAAACACGATGAAACAGATCAAACAACCCGAAAAAACGAATCTCAGCGGCAGAATCCAGATAATTATGCAGGTTCAACAACCTGGAAGAAATGAGAGCCGATTTAGAGGAAAGTCTGACTTTGTTAAGCCTGAGATTCACACTGTAAAAAAAGATTACGTCAGGTTGAATCTATTTCACCTTTTAATGACATAACCCTTTCGTATTAAGTTGGACCAATAGAAAGAGTTTTATATCGTAGAAAATGATTTCCTTGTTTTTTAACTCATTCAAATATTTTTTTGTAGTGTAGATAAATGAGGAGGATTGCATCAGGAAGGGCGTCTGGCATTAAACCCGAAGCCTGTTTAATGATTCAGCAGGAATATCAGCCATCAGACCCTTCACAGAAAGAAGAAGAAGAGGAAGACACTTACACTGTAAAAAAAAGAAAAAGAGAATTGTTCGATGAATTAAAAAAATGACTTCAACTGGTAACACCCAATTAAACAAAGTATTATCAACTTAAATGAATAAATTAGGCTCAAAAATACTTTATTTAGGATTCCAGCTGAAGTTAATTCTTTAAATTCAAGTTTAGGATTAGAGTGAAATTGAGGGACAACCCAGGTCTCGGGGGGCCACAGAGGAGGAGAAATTACCCGTGGCTCTTGAAAACTCTCTTTTTGAAAAAAAAAGTCTAATAAACCTCGAACAGATTCATAAAAACATGTTTTTACCAAAAAAGTTGAGTAATTTAATCAAAACTGACTATTTTTCATCAAATACAAAATTTCATCATCAAATAATTTGATTAAGTCCGACTTTTTCCTTTCTTTTTGACGGTTTCAAAACCAAACAATTTGTCATTTCATTCTAAATGAAGAGTTTCTAAGATATTAAATCAATAAAAGTTTCATAAAAAAAAGTAAAATATGCAAATTCCGATTTTTTTATAATTTTTTGGTGAGGTCATCAAAGGGTTATTAAGTCGAATCTAACCGGGACATTCTTCACGTAACATCAAAGAGTCCAGCCTCATTTGTAGACGAGGAATAGAAATATGTTTACGTTGTATTTTGGCGATGCTAGTTTCTATAAAACACAAAACAAATGTCGTGGAGCGAATCCGAGAAATCGGAGAAATCCGAGCCCCGTTCTTCGTTTCCATGATGAGGTCATGTCCTCGTTAAGAAAAAAAAAGTCTTCTTTCCTAAGTCATTCTTGGTCGGGCTGAAAAACAAACATCATGTTTGGTGGGGAACGGAAAAAAAATGGACGCATTTAGACGCAAGCGTCCACGCCTCCGTGAGCATGGTGATAGATTTACGGGCGGGGGAGGTCGTCTGGAGGAGAGAGTGTGTTTCTCCACGGTTGTGTGATGGATTGTCAGTCGCTGCGTCGTCTCCAGCCAGACAGCAGCTAACACACGGCCCACCTGAGACCCCACGCTCGTAAATTACAGCCATTTAGCGAAGCAGCGCCGCATTTCAAAAAGACGTTTTTCAAAAAAAACATTTAAAATCAGGCTTTTATTTATCTCTCTTCTTTTTCTGTGCGAGTGTTGTTGTTGTTGTTGTTGTTGTTTAAAATCATGTCCATCGGCCATTGTTTACTTTTTCCCACTCTCCTCCCTCTCACAGTCTTGGAATGTGCCGATTCAGCAGATTCTTCTCGCAGATGGAAATGTTTGCGAGGTGATGATGATGATCCCATACCAGCAGATGAAGATAAATCAACAACGGTGAAGATATAAGCCGCCTGTCTTAGGTAAACATGGAGTTTAGACATAAATAAACATGTTGGCTTTTTCTTCTCGCGCCATCGCCGATGAACCGTGGTGATGAAGAGCAAACATTACCCTGAATCTTGATGACACATTCTTGAAACGTAGCTGGACTTTTTGGAAAATCTCAAGTTTCAGTCAATACGAACATTTTATTCGCTTTTATCTTATAGAAATATATATATATAAATATTTATATATATATATATATTGTACAAACAAGATAATAATTGTGTGCGCAAGATAAATCCAGCATTGCAAATTCAGTCCTGTATTTTGAAAACAGCTAGCCTAGCTGCTATCTGTTGTACTTCAGTATGTGCAGACAATGTTTCCTGCCGATGACGATCCCATATCTACGAGCAAAAAGATGTTAGAATAAGATTCTGTAACCTATATTTTCTGTTTATGGCATTAAAACACGTTTGTGTTTCCATTTGATGCTTATTGTATGTTAAGTGCTCTTATTTTGAAGGATCACAGCGGAAGTCATGTTGGTCGGTATTGTGTATGTGTTCTGACTTGATGCAATTAAAGTATTCTCAGATGTATTATCCGCATCAACCATGACTAGGCTTATTTGATAAATCGGAATTATGTAACTCGATACAACCAATAAAAGTCACAGTTATTTAAAAGCTAATCTAATTTAAAATTTACAACTTTGCATCAAATAACAAAAGTAATCATGATAAAATAGTTTGTTGTTTTTCTGTTTAAAAACATCCTTGACCAAATGATTGCAACAAATATACATCAAGATAATAATACTTATAATAAAAAAACATTTTATTTGTAACGCACTTTACATTTGGATCGAAAGGCATAGTTACAAAAAAAAATGTGGAGAGGCTAACATGCTAATGCTACATGATTTTTCCATCATTTTATTTTTCTTGGTGAGGATTTTTAAAGAGATATTGAGCATTTAGGATACAAGATATTCAAGATACATTGTCTTAAAACAAGCTCTAAAGTCCCAAATATACTGATTTTGAGTTTTTGCAGTGTATAACCACAATATTAGGTTGAGTAATGGGATTACAGCAATCAGATTTTTTTTTTTTTTTATCTGAGATTGATGGAACCAACTCATCATGTGGACCCGACTTTCTTTTTTTTTTTACAGTGTATCACATCAACGGTTGTATATTATAATTCGGTTGTGATTATGTTTTTTTTCATGCGGAGGCTTTAAGGACGACGGCGGCCTGCCAATCCAGAGACCACTGACGGAGAGAACTTTAAAACTAATATTCTGCAGCTTCCTTTCTGGCGGCAGAACCAGAACCTCTTTTCCAGTTTTATGTCAAACCCAACCGGATTCGTCTCTCTTCAGCGAGTTTCCGTCCGTTTGTGGTTAAAAACTGGCATTTAAAGCAAAAACACGATCTTCTCCCGAACCAGACGCGAAGCACAGCTTGTCGCAAAAAAAACACTTTAATGAAAATACTCACATTTCCACGTATCAAATATACAGTTTTAATATTTCTGTGGTTTGCAGATATATCGGATTGGGAGTATTTGTTTGGGTGGTTGAGCTGCGGGAGGAAGCTGAAGGACCTGGAAGGAACATAAAAACTCAGGGGGGTTTGGACCTACAGAAAGTCAAAATGTAAAAGTAAAAAAATCTGAATAGAACTTTCTTGGATCAACTTTAACCCTTTAATGTCCTTCTCAACTTTTTGGTTGAGAACATTTTAAGTCACTATTTAATATTTAAAAAAGTGCCTGAAGCTGTTTATATAATGAGCCAGTGCCAAAGAGTAAGGGGCCATGGGAGGAGCCTTGGGGGACACCACGGTTCATAGGGGAGGCATTTCCTTTGGTTAGTCGGAAAGTCCTTTTTGATAAGTAATTATTATACATTTTTATATATTTTTTGGCATATTTGAGCCTGTGAGGAGTTATTAACTTACTTACCAACCAAATAAAGTCTTAAAAAATACTTTATTTTCTGAAAACAGGGTTCATCTAAAGGTCGTGCTAATCGAATTAAAATGGACTTTTTCCCCCTCAAATAAAATAATTCAAATAATTATTAATAAATATGCAAAAATTAGATTTTTCCTTTTTTAAATTTTTTAATTTTATTTTATGCATTAATGCAGCTTTTTTTTTTTCCTTTTTTTTTTAATGCAGATTCTTTTGAGGTCCCACTGTTCCACTTCTTTAAGAATGACCGGTTTTTAACGGTAATGTTTTTACAGTGTTATGTCATCCAACACACAAACAGTTCTATAAAATCCACGATAAATATAAAGACAATTTTACACAACATGTCCATATTAAGGAAAGCTAAAAATGAAATATCATTTATCCTAATGCCCAATAAACAAGCAGGAAGTATATTTAGAAAATAAGGAAATACATGCAAATAAATAAATTAATAAATTAATATATATAGATGACAAATGGAGATTTATAAATTTATAGATTTAGAGAATATTACACTGAAAAATGTACTTATTTTAACATAATCAATGCCACTAATGTTAATCAGATACTTCCTGTTTCCTCAGAGAGGAAGAGGATGCTCTTATTGAATAGTTTATTGCTGCCCTCTTGTGGCCAGTTGGTGATAGTACGTCATCGCCAAGAAAAAAACTTATATTTATTTCTTTGGTTTATTCTAATTTAATGTCTTGGACCCTTTAAATTAAGCATAAAATGACAAATTATTGTTTTTAAAGAAAAAAAAAGAGATTCATAAAAGTAATTTTATGATGAAATTTTGTATTTCATACAAAAATTTTAATTATATTAGCATAACCTTTAAGTAAAGCATATTTTAGAACCCGCTTCTTGAGGCAAACCCCGGTAAATACCGATCTACATAACAGAATTATGAAAGCCTGTTAAACTCACTCTGATCCGGTACGTTTTTTTCTGCTTCGATATTTTAATCCAGGTTTTGGTATGAATCTGGATTAAGGGTCGGAAAGTGGAACGAGTTCCCCTCCTGACCCACGTCCCATCGTTCTACACAGTTTCATGGAGTTTCAGGTTCTGCTGCAGGGATTTTCGGGAAAATGTTGAAAATTGTTTTATGTTTGAAAAAAAAATTAAAAAATTAATAAATAAAAGAATTAAACATTTATGCAAAATTCCAAACCTCTAAAAAGATGTTGATTAAATTTAACTGGGTTTTTGTCCAGTTCAGTAACTTTTGTTTCATTAGGATTCAATGAAATAAAATAAATGAAATAAAATAAAATAAAATAAAATAAAATAAAATAAAATAAAATTATATATGAGATATTTAAAAAATAAATAAATAAAATAATAATAATAGTAATAATAGTAATATAATAATAATAATAATAATGATAATGATAATATTAATAAATAAATAAAATCCTGCTCGTTTTTGTATGCTCGTTGCTTGTCAGTTAATCGGGTTGAGGTCCAGGCTCGGTTCCACCTCTTTTCATCTGAGTGTTAAAAAAAGGTGGGGAAAAGGATTCAAGTTCTGCCCCCTCGGCTCAGATCCGCATAAGTTGATTGGGTTCCATCCGGGCCCGTGTCTCATCTTTCCAGCAGACTTCATGGATCTTTATCCAGAAGTTTTTCCCATAATCCTACAGACACAGGTGAAGAAGTAAAAAAAAATTACGGTGGATAAAAGCGGCATTTTAGGAGGGGAGGAAAAAAAAGCATAATTGTAAGATTTTATAGTGAAAAGAACCAAAATCTGTGGGTTCATGTTCATCACTATAATAAAAATCCAGCAGGGGGCGCCACAGCACAGGAAACGGATCATCTAAGGCCTTTTTTCTGATATGCATGTAATCTCCTCCATGCATCTCCTTCTCTCCCCACCGTCTGACCATCAGAGCTTCTCAAATATCCCACAAACCCCCAAAACTACATCAGCGTGAAGGTTCCAGGGAAACTTTCTCCTCTGCGTACGTTTCATGTTCATTCTCGTTGAATAACCTCCTGCTGCTGCAGAGAACGGCGACCTTCCCTCCACAGCTGAAAAGAAAATACCTGCCTCCGAGAGCAGACGCTGAATATCTGGCGTGGAATTCTTTTAGCTTTCGTTCCTTCACTCCTGAATGAAATCAGAATAAAAGGAAGCCAAGCAGCCGTTTAAACACGTTTGAAAAATGAGTCCTTTCCTTCCTTCCTTCCTTCCTTTTTCTTTTCTTTACAAATTCATAAAGTCGCTCGATGACGGGAACATGCGGGGAAAGCGGTTTCCACTGCCTCTCGCGCCGATATAATTGAATAGCCGCTGTGGTAATGGAGCCCGTCTGTTATGTGTCTTAATTACAGAATCGACTCTCGGCGACTTCGCCTCCTTCTTTCAACCGGAGCGAAAAAAAGTGGGCCTGGAATTTAAAAAAAAAAAAACAGAACGTTTTTAATTTATATTAATGATTTATTTCACGGCCGGATGGATTAGTATTCCTGTTCCAGAGCAAAGAAAACAAACAAAAAAAGGGTTCTGCGATAATGTTTGAGCCTTTTTTTTCTTCTTTTTCCGTCTTTCCGAGGCTTAAAGGCTGGGATTGATTTACGCTCCTCAAAAAAGGGCCAATCCGATCTTCATCTGTGATTAAGACCCACTCTTCCCTCATCATTAATATGCTTATTAGATTTTTTTTCCCTCCCCCTCCTCCTCCCTTGTGTGTTTGATGGAGAGATTATTACAAAAACGGCGCCGCTTGTTTTTTCTCCCTCCCGCACGCCATCGGCGCCCAAAGTCTCCGGCGCTGGTGACCTCAGCCTGAAGTTCACGCGGTTGAAACTTTTTCATTTTGTGTCATGGAGATCAGACGGAACGAAAGGAGCGAAGACATCTGACCTTTAAAGGAAACGTTTTATTGACCTATAAAGGAGTGAAATATTTCTGCCTGTGAGCCGATGACAATCATTCGGACCGGGCCTCTCAGCTCTGACCTTTTTTTTTTGGTTTCCGACCTTTCCTCGCTGAAGTATCGGAGTCTTGGTTGGAGACGGTGAACATGTAGCCCTGAAGGATATAGATTGAGTCTCAGATTCTCCGCTGAAGCTAAAACAAGCCGCCGCCGCCACCGCGTGTTAGCCGGACCCTCATGGTAGAACTTTTTGTCCGTAAAAATCCAAACCTGAGGATGTGGAATCACATTTTTTATCCGTATAAGTTTCATTCAACTTAAAACACATTTAACTTTGATGGCTAACTGGTTAGCGCAGCGGCGGGGATGTTAGCACTATTGCCCCATGTTAGCGCGAATGCTACCAGCATTCGAAATGGGTGAATTGGCGAATCCACAGGTGTGATTAGGCTCCAGGTGATCTATCTTAGATATATCATATTTTACCTCAATAGTTCTTATTTTACCCACTAGGGGGAGTTTTTTTTTTTACAAAAAGAAAACTGTTTTTTGGACATGACTTCCTAACCGTTGGTTCAATTAAGTCCGGATTTGGCGCCCATGAATGAAATCGAGTAGATCTATCTTAGCTATATCATATATTACTACAGTAGTTCATATTTAACCCACTAGAGGGAGCCTTTTCACAATAACCCACTGTTTTTTGGGGGTAACTTCCTAACCGTTTGTTCAATTCTGTCCAAATTCGGTTCGTATGAACCGGCTCCAGGTGATCTATCTTAGATATATCATGTATTTCTGTAATAGTTTTTTTTTTTTTACTGTTTATAGCTTTTTTACAAAAAAAGAACGCTCTCAGCAGACTCGGGCCTTTTCGGGGATACGCCCTCGTAGCTGTCGCGGACGTGTCATTAGTCGCAATTCCAATGCCAGATCATAAATACGTGTAGAAGAAGACCTTTTCCTGCCCAACGAAGCCGATAGGCACTAAATGCGTGAAACCCATCCATGGATGAAATGTGGCGGCTTTTAGTGGAGGCGGTCCGGTTCGAAGTGAGCAGGTGAACTGATGAGCTAAACCATAAAAGCCTTGATATAAAAGCAGTTAAACAATGGGGGACTAATGAATACGAATGGAAAACAATGTGCAGAGGGAGACCAATAAAGGGCAAACAATAAATTACAGGACGATAAAAACTTTTCTGAAAGCCATAAATGTAAAAACGTCATGAACTGCGGAGGGAGTCGCTGGTGTGAAACCCCGCGGTCAGAGACCCGCGTTTTACTGCCGCCGTAAAAGTTTGTAGCGTATAAAAATCAGAAAAAGCCTTTGATCTAGTCGCTGCATATTTTTGTGACATATGACGGGGATTTGAACGTACGGTTTTTACGTGACCTTGTTCATCATGTGGACTTGGCGTCTGACTTTTTTCCATTCGGACGCCTCCTTCCGTCGGCGCGTCGCGCTCCTTGAAGGAGGAAGTCGAATTCGGTATTCTAATCAAGTATCCAGCGGATAACGTGTAACACAATAACCTCGTCGTCACCGGGGGACGCCGGTTTCTTTCATTAAATCGGCGTCGCTCCATCCCTGCTTTGCTTTTTGTTGCCGGTCCTACTTATGGAAGCACGCTTCCATAAGGCCCATCATGCATTGCACACGCTGCAGTCCTGTCACTCAGCGCGCGTATAAACCTACACGTAGTCCGCGCGCCGCCGCAGCCCTTCCCTTCTACCCCTCCCCTTTTCGCTTCGTGCTGATTTTCATTTCAGCCGTCGCAGCAGGTGCCAAGGAACAGACTCTCAGACTTAATGCTTGGCTCATTTCCCAGGTCAAGACTTTCTTGATTGATACAGAGTACAATTACATAACCCGCTATGCAAAGCCCTCCCCCTCCCTCCCTCCCCCTTCCCCCGGCAGTTATTAGTATGATTTCCTTCATTACGCCCTCTGTGAACTCCGAAGGAGCGCGGCGGGGCCACAAGCTGGGACCGCCTCTGTGGAATATTGAGGCGTCACGCCATCGTTTCGCCGTGACCACGACGTGACGCCAGTGGGTCCTGTTGCAGGAAAAGATGGAAATGAAAAGAATAAAAATAATAAGGAGACGGCATAAAATCAGATCCACGTTTGACGTCGGTTCGTTTTCTCGCTGGAAAATGAGTTTCTTCTTCTTCAGCGAAAACAACGAAAAATATCCGACCTGCAGATTTTTGTCCCCGCAGATGATCCTCCAATGAGATCGGGACTAAAAGGTTAATGGAAAAAGCTTCTCGTCTATCAGACTAAATCCTCCGCCCCCCCTCGCCCCCCAACACCCTCCCTCCAAGTTTGGGAGCAGTTTGAGATTCGGAGAAGGGCACGCTGTCCTGTCTGGCGTCCGTCCGCTATGAATTATCGGCTCGGCTTCTTCTTCTTCTCTTTTTCTTCTTCCTGCGTGACTCCGGCTGATTGGTCGACATAAAGTCACAGTAAGGCGTCCGCTCGCTTGTTTTCCTGGGTTCAAACACTGACATTTGTTAAAAAACGAATATTTGGGATAAATGCCAGCATTAAAAAAGGAAAAACAGAATCAGCCATAACATTACAACCACCGAGAGGTTGAGACAGAAAAGCAGCAGATGACCGGTGTAAGAGCCGAAATCCATGTTTGGATTTATTGATTGGGTTTACGTTAATTGGCGGTCAACCTATGAAAGGTGGGAACCATCCGGTGTGTGTCAGGTCTTCCATCCAGAAGGGGACGGCCCGCTAGAGCTACATGCCCCAACCACGCCTTGTTGACAGGTGAAAGTTGTTTGATGTTTTTTGTTGGGTATTGTTAGAAGGACAATAAATGGACTAATTGTCCAAATAAGGAACTTATTAATAAGGAAGGGCGATACGTCAGTGGGTTTTCCTGGTAGCCTAAAGCTTTGGCCTGGCTTCCTTAACGACCCGGCTACGATGGAACCTTCTCAGCGGGTCGGGTTCTGTCAGGTAGCAGGTGGACATTCTAATCGGAAGTTGTGACTTGTTGTTAGTAGGAAAATGGTCAACTCTAAGAATCTGAGCGGCTTTGACAAGGGCAAACTTGTTCTGACTCGACGACTGGGTCGAAGCATCCGGTCTGAGGACCCGACCAGAAGACCAAATGTGGTCTTATGCCGTTTTCACACCAAATTTGACGCACAATGTTTCCCTGCTGTTACTATTATTACATAATGTTGGTGCAAACCCTCAAGGAGCTGGAGGTAGTCTCAAATTGACGTGATGTAACTCCTAGCTTTTGTGTTACTTCACGTTACTGGCTTCAAAATTAGCGACATGAAAGCCAACCGGCAGTGAGGACGTGGAAACATCCCTTACCTGGACCTCAGTAGGACATTGATGCGGAAACAGAGGAAGCTTTTCAAAGCTGACTTGGTGGGAAAGTCCAGAAAAATGTTTCAAACTCCGACAAGTTCGGAAGTTGCAAAGTCCGACAAGCTCCGACAAGTTCGGAAGATGTTTGGTTTTTAGATGGAACTGTGACTTTTACAAAACATCGAGAAAAACCAAACACACAATCTTAAAAAACTGTCAGATAGTGGAAAGAATAGTTCACTATATTTTACCTTTATTTACGTAACTTGCTCAAGTGACGTAAGATCAAAAATTACATTCACGTGAATAGAGCGAGGAAAACTTTTGTCTTGCGTTTGGTTTGAACGCAGCACAATGAAAGACAATCTAGACTACAATGAAACTAGACCTACGCTGTCGTCCCCGAATTACCCCAATCCCCTGTGTTGTACAAGCAAAGCTCCCCGAAGTGTGTACAATATGAACCATAAGATTGAAATAGATTTTCAACAAGGTAGATCTCCTCCAGTTGATTCAAATGCACCAGATTTGGACTAAATTGGACGAACCGTAATGAAGATATGTCTAAAAAAAAAGATTTTTTTGATTTGTAAACAGCGCCCTCTAGTGAGTAAAATGTAAACAAGTAGAGTAAAACACCATTTATACAAACTAGATTCATTCAATTCTGGATTAAATTATTGAATAATTATTAACCAGTGTTGTGTCATTTGCGCAGTTATATTTGTATTTTAATATCTGATATTGATTTATTTTTTGATATGTATTGTTCCTTTTATTGTTGTGCCTGTAAAGTAACTTTGAATTTTTTTTCCTATAAAGCGTCCTGAAATTGAAATTTTTTTTTTTGAAATAAATTGGAACAGTTGAGAAACTATGGCCCGAAAACTTTTGGAGAAAAATCTCCCCATAATGCTGCAAAATACCTAACTGACCTTCCCCAAATCAGTCCAGTTCTTCCTCACACTGAGGTCTTTGTGGGTATAAAATTTAAAAATGATCCATGAAACAGTTTTTGAGTTATGACCCTAACTTTTTTTTTTTAAATCTTTTATTAGGATCCCTATTAGATGACAATTTAATGACTTTAAAAAAAGGTTACGACAACCAAGTCAAATACAGAGCATCATGAATAATAAATGAAGATAAACAAGAATTGAAGATAATAAAAATGACAGAAATTCATGCTCACTTTAAAGGCTCAATACAACATATATATATATTTTTAACTTAACCCATTATGAATAATTGTAGACAACCAGAAGTCCTGACTTTTCGGGCTACAGTCTGGTCCGATTGACCCTACAGACCCCTGTCCCTACATACATGATTACTTTATTACTAGTTTATTACTACTTTATTACTACTTTATTACTTACTTACTGCATTTCCTTTCCAAATTGAAAGACTTCAACTTGGATCTCCTGCTCTGATCTCTCTTACTTCTGCACGAAGTCAAACATCTCCGCTGACATTTACTTTTGCAACTTTAGTGTCTCGCTCTCTGGGTTTGATTGCACGTCTTTAAACATTTTTTTTCCACATCTGTTTCAAATTATTGCTTCATAGCCAGTTGTTGGTATCACTCGTTATCATATATACCAATAATTAGACTTGACTGCTTTATCAGTAGTTTATTACCACTTTATTATTAGTTTATTACTACTTTATTACTAGTTTATTACCACTTCATTATTAGTTTATCACTAGTTTATGAGTAGTTTTGTTACCACTTTATTATTAGTTTATTACTACTTTATTACTAGTTTATTACCACTTCATTATTAGTTTATTACTAGTTTGAGTAGTTTTGTTACCACTTTATTATTAGTTTATTACCACTTTATTATTAGTTTATTACTACTTTATTACTAGTTTATTACCACTTCATTACTAGTTTATTACTAGTTTATGAGTAGTTTTGTTACCACTTTATTATTAGTTTATTACCACTTTATTATTAGTTTATTACTACTTTATTACTAGTTTATTACCACTTCATTATTAGTTTATTACTAGTTTATTAGTAGTTTTGTTACCACTTTATTATTAGTTTATTACTATTTTATTACCACTTTATTATTAGTTTATTACCACTTTATTACTGGTTTATTACCACTTTATTATTAGTTTATAACTAGTTCATTGTTAGTTTATTACCACTTTATTATTAGTTTATTACCACTTTATTAGTAGTTTTGTTACCACTTTATTATTAGTTTATTACTATTTTATTACCACATTATTATTAGTTTATTACTACTTTATTACTACTTTATTACCACTTTATTATTAGTGTATTACTATTTTATGACCACTTTATTATTAGTTTATTACTACTTTATTACTAGTTTACGACCACTTTATTATTAGTTTATGTTCATTGTTAGTCTATTACCACTTTATTATTAGTTTATTACTACTTTATTATAGGTTTATGACCTAGTTTATATGTAGTTTATTAGTAGTTTCTTACTTGTTTCTTACCACTTTATTATTAGTTTACTAGTTCATGGTTAGTTTATTACAACTTTATTATTAGTTTATTACTACTTTCTTACAGGTTTATTATTAGTTTATTACTACTTTATTATTATTTTATGACTACTTTATTATTAGTTTATTTCTAGTTTATTACCACTTTAAAATTAGTTCATAACTAGTTTATTACTAGTTCATTGTTAGTTTATTAACACTTTATTATTAGTTTATTACTACTTTATTACTGGTTTATGACCACTTTATTATTAGTTTATTTCTAGTTTATTTCCACTTTAATATTAGTTTATTACTACTTTATTACTAGTGGCATTCCCTAGCTAAATGAAAGACTTCAACCTGCTGGGAAACCTCGGCCCCCTCATGGTAATGAAGGGGGGCTTCATGGAAACAGTATTAGTGGCAGTGGTCTTCTTCAGCAGGATAGTAAACCATGTTCCTCCACAGAGGTGTTCTGTGGTATGTGGCACTACGATGTGAGCAGCAGATCCTTTAATTCCTGTAAGTTTCGCAACTTAGGTGGGGCCTTCATCAGAATCAGACTTGTTGGTGCGGCACATCCCACAGATGCTGGATTGTAAGGAGATACGGGGGGATTTGCAGGCCGAGTCAACACCTCAAACTCATTTTTGTCTTGCTAAAACCGTCCCTGAGCTATTTTTATAATCTATTTTAGTCTCTTCATATTTTAGACTTCAAGAGTCGCACCCACTGCACCCTTTCATATTGACAGTGGCCTCAATCAGCAAGGTGATGTTCACTGCCTCACCTGCAAACATGGTCCAGGAATAGTTTTGGAGAAGACAACAATAGGTTCAGATCTCAAACAAGTCCAAACTTACACCTATACAATAATAAGAAGGTGGTTATAATATTATGGCTGTTCGGTGGAGATACAATGTATGCCTGAATCTCTTATCATGGATTAGGTAGGGTATTAATAATTCATGCAGTCTGGATCCTCTCAGATTGTGAGGCAGATGGAGTATTTGCTCAAATTAGATTTTCATACCAGATATAGGATCGGGGGTAGAAAATGGTAATGTTCTAAAATCTGCCCGGTGACAGCCCCTCTTGAGTTGACTCAAGGTGGTCCTGCCGCTCGCCACAGCTGTGAGCTACCTCTGCTACTCTGAGTAAAGTATTTTCAGACAAAGAGTGTTGCACTGTTCATGGATTCATGCGTTAAATTTAACAGCACGAGGGTGAGCAGTGATACATAGCAGTGATTGGCACGTATTTCAGCGTTTGGCCCGGTGAGTGATACCAACGACTGGCTTTGATGCAATCTTTTGAAACAGATGTGGAAAAAAAATGTTTAAAGACGTTCGAGCCAACCCAGAGAGCGAGACATGGAAGTTGCAAAAGTAAATGTCGGCGGAGATGTTTGACTTCACACAGACTGAGGGAAAAAGGAGCGATCACAGCAGGAGGCAGAGGTTGAAGTCTTTCATTTAGACAGGTAACTGCACTATTAATAAACTATTAATAAACTAGTAATAAACTTGTAATAAACTAGTAATAAGCCGGTAATAAGACGTAATGAAGTAGTAGCAACAGAGTAATAACATAGTAATAACGGAGTAATAACATACTAATAACATAGTAATAACGGAGTAATGATGTGGTAATAACGTATTAATAACGTATTAATAATTTAGTAATAACGTATTAATGGCGTGGTAATGACATGGTAATAACGGAGTAATAACATACTAATAGCATAGTAATAACGGAGTAATGACGTGGTAATAACGTATTAATAACGTATTAATAATTTAGTAATAACGTATTAATGGTGTGGTAATGACATGGTAATAATGTATTAATAACGTATTAATAATGTAGTAATAACATAGTAATAAAGTAGTAATGAACTAGTAATAAGATAGTAATAGCATAGTCACAAAGTAGTAATGAACTAGTAATAAGCCGGTAATCAAGTAGTTACAACAGAGTAATAAATGAGTAATAAAATACTAATATACTAATAACATACTAATAACATACTAATAACAGTAATAACATAGTAAAAACACAGTAATAAACTAGTAATAAACGAGTAATAAGCCGGTAATATGTCGGTAATAAGTCGGTAATAAAGTAGTAACACCAGAGTAAAAGCATACTAATAACATACTAATAAATTACTAATAACAGTAATAACGTGGTAATAACCTAGTAATAACGTAGTAATGATGGAGTAATAAAGTAATAAAGTTGTAATAACATAGTAATAACATAGTAATAAAGTAGTAATAAACTACTAATGAAGTAGTAATTCAGTAGCCAAATACACATGATATTTACATGATATATAAATCATGTTTGGTGTCATTTCAGGGGAACAGATGACTTAAAGGTGCAGTATGTGAAATTCAGATTGCAACCTCAGAGCACTACTTACTATCCCCAAATCTACGGTGACCTTCAAGTGTCAACACAATGTTGTCTGCCAATCAAATGGAGATCTATTGAAAGTTCAGTCAGAAAGATTATCCTCTTTCACACTCAGGCCTCTCTTCTTCTCTCACCACCATCTCTAATCCTCATGTCTCATTTACCGGCTTCACAATCTGCGGCCCCAACTGTGCTAATTAAGACGGAAGAGATCCGTCTCGTATATGTCATGTTTTACTCTATTAGCTCATATTTTACTCACAACGGGGAGCTTTTCTTAGATCATAACATCTTTTTTTTTCTTAAATAATTCTACCTCTTTTTATCGGGGGTAAACCCTCGATGTCAGGAACGAAAGTGACGTCCTAGTTACAGCTGTTTTTTACAACAACAGAGACATTGTTATGAATATTATAACCTATTTATTCACAGAAATAACATTTTACAGGCTGGACCTTTCAGCAGATTTACTTATTGTCTTTACAACTGTGCAAATATTAAGAAGTTCCATTTACGCCGTTGTAGCGTAGTTTTTTTTTCCCGCAAAATGAGTCTAAATTGATTTTTTTTTTTTTAACCATTATATTGCAATTACGCTTTAAATCTGATTCACATCATAAAACAGTTTTATTCATTCTTCTTCCAGGTTGGGAGTCGTTTCATCGTAATTGCATCACAGCATTCTGCATGCCGGTTCCACACTGCATGCCGGCTGTGCCCTTTTTGTCCCTCCTGCCCTTCAGACGGCATGAGTCCGCCGCCGTCACCAGTGTCAGCGGATGATTCAGGATAGTATTCATCATGTTGACAGCCAGCGAAGAACACGTCAAACCTTCAGACATCTTTACTTTGGCTCAGACTTGACTGCCATCACTGATGTCTGTCAGATGTGGAGGAGGCGGCATGCAGACGACGAGCTCTAAAAAGTTGGTTCCAGCTGCCGGTTGTCTCTAGTGACCAGAAGCAAGGAGGTCGTGTTTTCGCTCATGTCCAGTGGTTGGTATTTGGTTGGTTGGTTTGTTCGCTCAGAAAATGACTGGATGGCATGAGGAAGCAAGATTTCCATCAGGGACCAATCCAAGACAGACCAGGTACTGGTTCCGGGCAGACACCAGAGCCATTTTGGAGTTGATGCAACAACGAGAATTTTCTAAGAGCCTGTTTGGATTTCAACTGGTTTAAGAGGCACTATAGCCGTGTCATTGTCTCATAGAGCGACAAAAGTAATATCATTACCACACAGAGACACTAGACCCCCATCACTACGTCACAGAGACACTAGACCCACATCATTACATCACAGAACCACTAGACCCCCATCACTACGTCACAGAGACACTAGACCCATATCATTACAACACAGAGACACTAGACCCACATCATTACAAGACAGAGACACTAGACCCACATCATTAC